>JAQQSW010016093.1:0-11745 GCA_028646575.1 Pseudocheirus occidentalis | reverse complement strand
CTGATTCCATGAATCATCTTCCCTAGTCCCAGCTCCCTCCTGAATCTGCCAAACAATCACCTAGATTCAGGAGCTGACAGCTGCCAGGCTCTTTTCCAGTCCTCAGAGATAAACAGGTCCCAGGTCCTTGTCCAGTCCTCAGGGCAATCCCCGGCACACACTGAAGTTCACAGGGTTCAGCACACCTCAAACCCTTCACCACTTCTCTTGCCTGGAACTCAAGGATCAGCCAGGCCACAAATAAACCAAGTCCCATCCTGTTCATGTTTCAGTCAGCTTCTAGATACTTGAAGAGGAACTCTCTGTCTCCCTCCTTCTCTTTCTCAGCTGACTTCAGTCTCCATGAATCTTCCTTCACTGAGGAGCCAAATCCAACCCTCTCTCTCTAAAATTCTTCTTTATATACAGCACTGGCCTCCTGTCTCAGCCAATAGCCTTATTCCAAGTCAACAGGGAAATTCATACCTTCTCAACAATGAACAGAGTTCATACCTTCTATACTTAGCCCTAAGTTACTAGGTGCTACTTAGCCCTAGGCTACAAAGTGCTAAGTATATGATATACTGATTACCATTACAGTTGTCAACTACACATGGTGATATTTTGTAATGAGGTCCTTGGATTACTTATAGGAATGAACATGTGCAGAGAATTTACTTTTCTTATATTCCTTTTTATAGAAAAGGCGAATGGGTTTCCCTTTTGGTCTGAATTTGATAGGATGACTTGAACACAAATCCTACCTCTGACACTTGGTACCTGTAAGACTTTGTGCAAGTGAGATAAAATCTCTAAGCCTCACTTTCCTCTTTGTAAAATGAGAGTGTTGGACTAGACAGCACATAGAAATTATCTAGTCTGGTAAACACAATTTACAAATGAGGAAACAGACACACAGAGAGGAAATAATCTTTTCTCTATAATACCGTAATTCAAATCTAAGTTCTCTTTCTCAAAATTCTAAACTTTTCCACAACACCTCACTGCCTGCAGGCATGGCCACCCTAGTTACAAAAATGTTTGATGCAGGAAAAAACATCAAGGAGGCTTGCTCCTGTGAGATCCAAAGATTTATGAGTTAATGGTATCTCCACTATAACAACACAGCATTTTGAGGGCATTTAGGATCATAACACTTAGAATAGGAAGGAATTTTAGAGAATATTGAATCTAACTCCCTTATTTTTAAGAGAAGGAAACTGAGTCAGGAAGGAGTAATATATAAATGCATGTGCATATATAGATGTGTATACATACACATGCATATATGTGTATATATACACACATACATATGTAGGCATATATTTGCATATATACACACATACATATCTGTGTTTAGACTCTGTTCTGACCAGTGATTTTATCAATTCCATATTTTAAATGTGATCTGAAAACTGATTTTCATACATAAAAAGTAAGTTTAGTTCATAATTGAGATATGAATATGTTTGCATCATAAAAGACATGTATATGCTGTAAAATAACGTGATGAATAACCAAACAACATATCAAGATGTTATGGTCTGCTGAGTTAAAATCCACTTTTTTCAAAGATGTCTACATGTAATCTACCTGCCAAATTTATGCTTAGAACATCATATAATAATACATAATGACTTAAAATCTCAAGTGAAAAAGGGCCATTCAATATTTTGTAATGTATTCATAAATATATGAACACATAACATACAATAAATGCATATATACATATAATATATGCAAATGTACTAGCATATATAGAGAGAGAAAATTCATTTTTTCTCCATTGCCTAAAGTATTCCTCATATAAATTAATAATAGAAAAATGATTATGCTGAGGATGTTGCCAAGGGAAACCTAAGTGTCAATGAATATATAAAATTTGTTTAACATATTGAGAATTGCAATATTACGTGCAATAAAACAGAGTGTTGAATGCAGTGGGAAAAAAGGTTGTGCCTATTAGAGGGGAAAAATGAAATTTAAGTAAAATGGAAAGATACAGAATATAATGAGTGAAATTTATAGATAGAAACTATACTGTAGGTAGGCCTCTAAAATGTCTAATTTGGGAGCTCACATTGTTCCCAATCTCAGAGAGTTCATGAAATAGGGACCAAATTGGGACCAGATTGGGAGGAACAGAATATTCCTCATCACTCAGTGTCCCCCTTTCCCAAACCCTTTAAGTCTTTAGTCTTCATTCCTTTGATCCTGTGTCAGACAAAGTATCCTTTTTGAAGTTATTCCTTTCTCTGCCTGCTCCTTCTACCGTTGCATCTTCCTTGGAGGTTTGACTCAAGTGCTACTTCAAAAGTTTCTGATGATTCTGGCTGAATTTAATGTATTTTTGCCCAAAATTTTCTTGGAGCTCTTTTTTCCCTTCCACCTTTCCTCGTTGCTTCCATTGCAGTCTATATTGGCTCATATTTGTATTATTTCTCAGTTAAAAATAACAATTGACTTCAAATCCAGCCTCAGACTCTTGTTAGCTGTGTAACCCCGGGGCAAATCACTTATCTACTGCCTGCCTCAGGTTTTTTTTGTTTGTTTTTTAATATATATCATGAGAATAATAATAGCATCTACTTTCTGAGGTTGCTGTATCAAATAAAGTAAGTTCTATGAGGTGCTATTTAAATCCTAGCTATTATCATTATCATTCTTATCATTATTATTAACTTCATCGAAGGAACTATTTCTTTGTACCCCCAAGAGGCTTGTCCAGTGTCTACACTTCCACCTACCCGCCCAAATCTGTGATTTCATCAATGAAAGGAATTCTCTCTAGCAAGACATTTCAACACCATATTTGCAACTTAAATTCATAAAGAATTGCCTGAGGGCATTATGAATTTAAGTTACTTTCCTAGGATCAATCAAGTGGTTTATTGCAAAATTCTAGAGTTTCAGCCTGATTCTCAGGAAAACCTGGTTTCAAGACGAGTGTACAAGCTACATGGCCCTGGACTAGTTACCTAATTTCTTAGAGAACCCAGGAAACTCTTTTAAAAACTATTTACTAATTTTCCCAGTTACATGTTAAAACAATTTTTAACATTCATTTTTAAAACTTCAAGTTCCAAATTCTCTTTCATTCTCCTTCTCCATTCCCCCTGTTGAGAAGGCAAGCAATTTAATACGGGTTATATGTGCATACTCATCCAAAACATTTCCAGATTAGATATGTTATGAAGGAAAACATACCCCCCCAAAAAAAACTCAAGAAAAATGAAGTTAAAAGAGTATGTCTCAATTTGTATTCAGATGCCACCAGATCTTTCTTTGAGGGTGGATATCATTTTTTCATCATAATTCCTTCAGAGTTGTCTTGGATCATTGGTATAGCTGAGAAATGTTAAATCATTCAAAACTGATTGTCTTACAATATTGCTGTTACTTTGTACACAGTGCATTTCACTTTGCATTGGCTCATATAAGTCTTTGGTTTTGCCTTTTCTCCACCATCTTTGTTCCCCCCAACCCCTAGTTCTCAAAGATTATAATTTGCAGAGAAAGTGCTAATGTGAATTGATAGAAAACATTTACTTATCAGGAGTTCCCCATACCAATGAAATCATAAGCCTGGAACATTTTCATCCTACTCAATCTAAATGTGATTGTTTTTGTTTTTGTTGTTGTTGTTGTTGTTGCTGTTGTTAAGAAACTAATATAGAGTATGGGAGCCACTTTCCCCAGCAAGACCCCCAAAATAATCAGCTACCAAGTCTTATCCAAAAATATCTTCACAGTACCTCTTCCATCCACCACCTTCTCTCAATTCACAGTTCCCAAGTTCAGATACTCATCTTCTTCACCTTGATTACTGACCTTACTGCTTCTTAACTGGTCTCTCTGCCTCAGTCTATCACCTTCCCATCTCATCTTCCACACACTGATATATTGATATTCCTAAAAAAGTCTAACCATATCTATCCCCTGCTCTAGAAGTTCCATTTTGCATCCTCCTTGCTTTAAGGATAAAAAACTAACTTCTCTGGCATGTCAGGCCCTTGATGATCATGCTCAGTTCTGCTTCTATAGGCTCAGTGTACATTACTCTCTTAATCGAATCAACTTTCAAAAATTGGGTCCCTGGTTTCTTCATACATGCCATTCAATTTCCTGTGCCTGTGTTTTTACACAGACTGTTTCTGATTGCCTAGAATACACTTTCTCCTGAACTTTACCTTGTAGAATTCTCAGCTGCCTTCAAGGTTGGGTCATGTCCCATCCTTTTCCTGATCCCTCCCCTTGCTACTGCCCACTGAAATTTCTTTGAATTATTGTGAACATCCTTTTTGCACATTCTGTATTCATATTATTTTCCCCAAGAGCACGTGATCTCCCTGAGTCTGTGCATTGTTTCTATTTTGTCTTTATAGCCTCAATGCTTAGCACAAGCCCTGTCACATAGTGAGTAAATAATAAATGTTTGTTAAATGAAAGAATGAGTGAGTGAATGAATGAATGAATGAATGAATGCATGAATGAATGAAAACAGAAGAGGTCATGATGGAATGCCAACTATAATAAAGCAGGAACTATGAAAAGAGCCCAGTAGGGAACACCATCATTGTAGTCAAGTCCCCCCTCTAGTTTCCATCCATGAAATGTTGAAACCCAGAGGAGTCTGAAATATAGAGTCTGGGGGTAATTATCCAAAAGGAAGTCAGAGAAAGAACGATCATAAATAATGATTACAAGAGAAATTTTTTTAAAATATGTTATTGAAGAGTTCAAACCAGTCTGAAGCAATTTTATTAGAAGTATCCCTTAGGTAAAAAAAAATCATAAGTATGTATATTGACATTATCCTGTGTGTTTGATCTGAAAGGAGGAAAAGTAAAGACCCACTGTTTTGCCTAAATTATCCTTGTTTTCAAGCAAAATACACAACATGTCTGTGTGTATAATTATTTGACTTTAAGTGGAATATATACATATGTACATACACGTAGACATGCACACAACCACATACCACATAGAGCCTATTAATTTTTTGATTTTTTAAGAGTGGAACCAAACAAAAAACTCCACACAAACTCGTTATTTTTCAAAATAAATTTAAGATTTGAATAAAAAGGTGTAATGAGTAATTTTATAATAGTAAAATTCCTTTTTACAGTAAGCCAGTTTCCTCTGCCAACATGAGTGAAGGTAGTATAAGCATAAGCAAACATGGGGTGCCTTCACATGGATCATTTATCTTGCTTTGTTTTAACCCTTGTTTTCAAATCCTGTGTTCTCATCCACCTATTTCAGAAAAAATATAGTAATTACTATCTTAGCTGAAGTTGCAACAAAATGTTATTATCCTATAAACATTTTTTAAATAGGAGGAAAGGAACAGAAATATAGAAACACAGAGAAAAAAATGACTTGCCCTTTTGAGTTTAATGCTGACACCTCCACAATGGTCTGTATGAAACAACAGGTGTGTATTGCAAATGGATTAGCATGGCTTTAGTAGACAGGCACATCTGCCACCCAGTAAATTAAATTTGAATTTGAAAGCTAGCCAACATCAACCAGATTTGTTTTAGGGGTAGTAGGGCAGAGGATGTCTTTGTACAAAGAGAATAACTCACAGTTTGTCCTCTCTCCATCTGAGAGACTTGATCAAATATAATTTTCCAACTTTTTCCCTCTTAAACTTTGATTTGGTTCAAAATTATTTGGCATATCCTCACCCCTCACAGCTGACTATAATTAAATTATGCCACTTTTTAAGTAAGAAAGGAAGTCCAATGTTTATAATATGCTTTTTTTCAAAATAGAAGTAATAGAAAAATCATTAAAAATACATAAAATATAATAATAAATCATATACATAGTTCAATTCTTTACATTTTAACAAATTTATTTTCTTTACAACAAGCCTATGTGACAGGCAGGACAAATATTATTATTTTCATTTCACAGATGAAAAAATTAAAGCTCAGGGAGATTAAATGATTTTTGAAATAACTCACAAAACTAATATCAGAGCCATGTTTTGTATTTTGACCTTTCTGACTAGAATACCCACATTTTCTACTAAGTGACATGTATTTCAGTGATAAAACCATGTATCCATTATAAGCACAAATCAGCAGCATAGTGGTGGTACTATTGAATTATGTTCTTCAACTTTATTTTCATTCTATTTGTATTTCTTGTGTGATGAAGCAAAAGCAGGGTTAAATGAAAAATGAGTTGTGGCTATATATGGCCACACAATCATTCTTTTTTTTCTGTCAATTACATTCTATATGATTTGTCAAGTAATAAAAAGATAGTCACAATGAAGTAAAGTATATTAACTATTTGATAATATGAATGAACATAATGAGTGTTGCAAATGCATGATAAATCATGAAATAATTTGCTGCAATTCCAACTAATATGTATATCCTCCATTTTACTAATGGTATTTTCTTTCATTTATTTTTAATGATAAATACTTAACTATTTATTGTCATGTGTTTTATCAACGTAGTTAATCTTTCTACTAGTTTTACTGCAATCTCCCCTTAGCCAGAGTGACACTCCTCCTTGTCTTTCTGTATACCCACCTTTGAACACCCGCTTAATACACTAGAGTGGCACCTTTCTTTAGCCTTTTCAATATCTTGAAAAAATATATACATAACATCCAGACTGCCTATATTTCATTCTTGCTATCTCTTTGTCCCTTTTTTCCATAGATATCCTTGACAAAGTTGCTTAATATCACATCTCAAAGTCAAATCATCAGTGTAATATACAACAATCAATTTACATCAACCATAAACCTTTCCAATGATTTTCAGATCACCTGAAACTTTGATTCTTCTGAAATCATTGTATTCATTGATTTGCAGATAAGTAGCATTGCTGGAAGAATGCCTATATGAAAAAATTTAAAACTATGAAGAACTCCCAAAAAAGAAATTTCAATGGCATATTCATGATATATGAAAATTGATAGAATGTATTCATATATGTGAGGAAGTAACAAACTCAATAAATGTGGCAAAGTAAGTAAGCAAGTTAGTCTGACAAATTCACCACTCTATATTAAGACAACAGTTAGTAGTAGGACCATTATTTTCCAAAGGCAGATGGTGATAATAAATGATTATTTTCTACCTATTGTACTGAATTACATCTTTGTGGGGAGAAGAATATTAACAACAGATCTCTCCCACTTCACCCCACTTACATAGTTTAATTTAGTTTCAAATCATATATGTTACCTGTATACTCTGAGGTACACATACATACATACATACATACATGTTAATATGCTTGCTTCAATGATTATTGACAGAATTTGACAATTAGGGCATAATTGATGTGGGAATCAAATAACTTCCTAGTGATAATTGAAATCTATGATTGTAGGTAGTATATCCCTAGCACAATCTGTTAATAAAAAAATCAACTTTTTGAAGGTTTATTATCAATCTTTAATAAAAGAGAACAATTTACATAGCAGTCTAAGTATAGCAAAACAGTATTATATTACTATTAGTAATATTAATATTACAATATTATCTTATTTAGTCTTCACAACAACCCTAGAAAATAGGTGCTGTTATTATGCCAATTTAACAGATAAGGAGAAGGAGGCAGGACAAGATTAAGTGACTTCATCACTCTCTCACAGTTTGTAATTATCTGAATCTGAATTTGAACTCGTCTTTATACCCTCGTCTTTATACCTTCAGCTCTAGCATTCTGCCACTGTGCTACCTAATTCTCATAGTCCTAAGGATAAAAGATGTCATGAATTACAAATTATCAGAAACCTATGCACACAAATTATGTATATGTTTTTACTGATTTGTGACACTGTAATTTATCAGTTCCTTGTGCTTTCACTATATTTACCTATATCTTTATTTTCTATCTCAGCAAAGATAAAAATGAAGACTTTTTATAATATAGAGAAACTTTTTTCTCCATATCCCCACATTCGCAGAATTATAGCATGTAAGAATTAAAAACTATCTTTAAAAAGCTTCTCCAACCATGTCATTTTATCTGTTATTTTTTTCCTTATTCATTTAGAAAATCTCTTCCAGGATATTTGATTATTTAATCTGTTTACACTTAACGTTTTGATTGTTGGGCTTATGTTTTCTCCTATTTTGTTAGTTTGATATTGATTTTTATCCATACTCTTGGTTAAAATCAACATTTTTCTTGAAATTAGTTTTCTTTCTATCACTCTAATGTTGGTATATTCTCTTAGGCTTCCCCCACTCGAGTCACCTTTATTTCCTTTGTGCTTAGCTATTCATTTCTCCCCCTTTCTGTTATTTTTTATTCACTTTAGGCTAGAATTTTGAGGGGAATGGACATATGATTTCCTTCATACATGAAGCCTCCAGAGAAGGGAAATCCCTCTACCAATTCAGATTGGCAGCTCCCTGGAAATTTTTGGTCTAAATTTGTGTAGAGCAATAAGAGGTTAATTTACTTGCCCAGGGTAACACAACCAGTCTGTGCTGGAGGAGGAACTTGAAGCCAAAGTGTTCTCTGGACTCTCCAAGTCCAGATTTCTATCTACTATGCCAAGTTCCTTATTCATTCATTTATTTGTTTACTTATTTGTTTATTTGGAAAATTTCTCCTCCTCCTCCTTAGAAACTATGCTTGTTCTTCCCAGCTAAGTATACAGTTTGAAATCTTCCTTCTTGTAACCCATTCAAAAATTTTGGTAAGCAACATTATTTATAGAATCCCCCGTTTCAAGAAGTTTTCCCTTTTCTTCCCTCCTTATTTTCATTCCTTTCTAGTCAATTGATAATTATATTCTCCAATTTATGGAACTGTGGAATTAATTCTGACTTTGGAGTCACCAGGCTCAAGTTAAAATCTTGACTCTGTCATTTACTCCCAAATGACAATGCACAATTCTCTTGACTATTCTAAGCCTTAGTTTCCTTATCTATAAAGTGAGAAGATTGGTCTAGGTGCTGTGTAATTCTCCCTTCAGGTTCAAATCTATGAGCCTATAACCCTACTTGTTCCTTCTATTTTTGTTCCACATGAAGTAGAGATTCTGGAGTATCAAATATCTTTTTGCTCTACAAGAGGTTCCCAAAAAGGGTGATGCCACTGCCCTGGGTGTAGTCCTCAAAATATGCAGGGGAGCAGTAGTAACCTTGGTTGCAATTGGAAGGGGCATTAAAAATAAGTGAGCAGTAGAAGCATAAGCAAAGAAGGCAAAAATTTGAAAAAACTGTTCCTATATGTTTCATCTACTTTGTAACAGAGTCAGAGACATACTGATTATATTATTTTCCAAGTCAGTTCACAAAATGCGAATTATAATTAATCAGTAATCAGGTCCACTGCCAGGTTTTAACAACTAAGTGTTGGCAGGCAAATGTGTCATGTGTTGTCTTGAAATCCAGGATGCATGGGCAGGAATATGTGCATCTAATGACTTGTTTAAAATATGATACTATTACAGAGGTACATGACACAATACTGTGTCATCAAAATTTCAGTGAAAGAAAAAACCCCACAAAATTACAATAAATTATTAAATTTAACATGTGTCATTTAAAAATACTTTATTTTTTAAATGATGCAAATTTTAAAAAAAATTAAAGAGTTAAAGAAAGTAGATTTCCAGGGAAGTGCTGAGTAATTTTTTTTCAAATTGATATACTTTCATATCTTAAGTACTTTATCAAAAATGTTTACAAAATTTGGGGTTTTATTTAAAGTATAAAATTGAAATATTATAATTCTTTGAGTTTATTTTGCTTGTGGCATTATGCAGTTTTGATCAATTATTCCTTTGTTTATGTTCCAATGTTCTAGAGAGGTTTCTTGTATTGTTTCCTATAGTATGGCATTTAGAGTTTTGATTGGTCATTTTTTTCTGCAATGATGAAATTGTTATATTATCTGCATGCAAGTTCCATTCAAAGTCACTTTCTTTGACTTGTATGCAATTAATGTGTTCTTTTAATTTTTTTCTTTCAATTCTCTTATGCCAAATTTCTTCTACTTTTGTGTTGTTTTTATTTCCAAAACTCTTATTGTGTCTCTCATACCTTCTATTTATTGAGAATATCTCCCAATTTAACTTTTAACTTCTGTAGTTTCTTCTTTATTTTTAGTGGGGGTAATTTAATCCTGTATGAAGAGCTCTGATTTTGATTTTCATTTCTATTTTTAAAAGTTTTATTTGCCTTAAGAGATTTTAGAGTTTCTTGTGAGAGATCAATGATGTCTGGGGAGTGCTTAAAATTATAGTTTGAGATCATGGAGTTCTGATTAATTTTCTTCCTACATAATACTTGCTCATGGTTTTCTGGCCTATTTTTTAAAATTTTTACTCATTATTACTTTAGTGTTTATGAGCCCATCTGTTGAAATATCTACTTGCAAACTACTTTTATACTGAACATTTCCCTCTTAAGGCTTTGATCTTTTAGAATTTCTCTTTTATTCCCAAACTGGTTTTCTTCTTCACTCATTGTTCCCTCCCCCTTCCTCTGATGTACAGTGTCTACCCATAAACACCAACATTAGCTATCTTCAAAGTCTGTGTGTCTAGGGAGGGTGTGTGTGTGTGTTGGGGAGCAGAGCTGGCCAAAATCTTGCACACAATAAACTTTAAAAGAGAGAGAGAACTGGCCCCAGTTTTGGTTTCTAGACTCCTGTACTTCAGGCAAAGAAAATAATTCATTATCAGAAGGTGCTGTTGTACATTTTCTGTTGTGTTCTACACCATTCATATCATCTGCTTTCTCCTTAAAATTGCTTTTTTATTATAAATTTTTATTTGTTTTCTTGTTTACATCATTCATTTCCATGAGATTTTTGAGTTGCAAATTTTCTCCCGGTCCTTCCCGTACCCCAACCCCAAAACAGCAATCCCGCTGTAAAGCCCCTCCCCTGATCTGTTCCCTTTTGTACCCTCCTGCAACACCCCGCTAACTTTCTGGTAGGGCAGCGAGGGTCTCCCTACCCCAGCCCCTGTATATCTTAATTCCTAGTTGCATGTATTTCAGAGCTTTAAATTCTACATTCTGTTGGTTCTTCCCTTGTCACCCACCCCCACTGGAACGACAAGCAATTCAATACAGACTGTGCATGCGTAATTACACAGAACATCTTCACAGTGGACATATTGTAAGAGGCTCATTATATGTCCCTCCTACCTATTCCGCCCCCCAACTTGTTCTGTTCTCTACCCTGTCACTGTCCCTTTACTGAAGTCTGTGCTTCCAGCAACCTTCCCCCAGACCCTCACCTCCCCTCCATCATCGTGCCTCTCATCCCCATTCCCCCTACTGTCCTATGTAGTGTGATAACCAGTTTATAGTTTATGTCATTCCTTCCCTAAGCCAAATTCAATGAGAGTAAATGAGAGTAAAGTTGTAAAAGTTATCCCTTGCCTCTTCTATATGGGATGATTAACCCCATCTTGTCTCTCCCTGTCTCCTCTCATTCTAGTCCTCTCCCACCTCAGAATTTCACCTTTTAAAGTATCATCCCTTCATAGTCAATTAATCCTATACCCTCTATGTACACATATACACACATGCTCAGATAGGTGTTCATAGGCATATATAGCCTCCTATTTAGACATATGTGTAAGTATACTTATATATACATTTGTGTTCCCTTCCCCTATCCTCATACTAAGAAAAGTTTCATAAATTACTATTACCATTTTTCTACATTGGCATGGAAATAGTTCAACTTTGATAAGTTGATAAGTCCCTTATGATTTCTTTCCCATCTTTACCTTCTCATGCTTCTTGTGTTTGA
>JAQQSW010016092.1:0-11745 GCA_028646575.1 Pseudocheirus occidentalis | reverse complement strand
CCATTTCTTATCGCACAATAATATTCCATCACATTCATATACCATAACTTGTTCAGTCAAACATTCCCCAATTGATGGGCATCCCTTAAATTTCCAGTTTTTTGCCACCACAAAGAGAGCTGCAATAAATATTTTTTGTACATATGTGACCTTT
Organism: Pseudocheirus occidentalis; assembly: GCA_028646575.1. Classification (NCBI taxonomy): domain Eukaryota; kingdom Metazoa; phylum Chordata; class Mammalia; order Diprotodontia; family Pseudocheiridae; genus Pseudocheirus; species Pseudocheirus occidentalis. The sequence goes on along the minus strand of JAQQSW010016092.1, from coordinate 11,591 downwards.
TCCCACTTCTATGATCTTTTTGGGATACAACCCCCAAAGTGGTATTACTGGGTCAAAGGGTATGCAATTATTTAAAGCCCTTTGGGCATACTTCCAGATTGCCCTCCAGAATGGTTGTATCAGTTCACAGCTCCACTAACAATGCATTAGCTTTCCAATTTTTCCACATCCTCTCCAGCACTTGTCATTTCCCTGTTTTGTCATCTTAGCCAAATTGACTGGTGAGATGTGGTACCTCAAAGTCATTTTGATTTGCATTTCATGAATCAATAGTGATTTAGAGCAATTTTCCATATGCTTAAAGATATATTTAATTTCTATCTCTGTAAATTGCGTGTTCATATCCTTTGACCACTTATCAATTGGAGAATGACTTGTGCTTCTTTTCACATGCAGGTATTTTGGGTAACATGCTCCAGTCTACTTGCTGTGTTTTCTCTTTGTTGTTTGAATCATCTGCCATTTTACTTCTCTTGAGATTATGGTGCTTCGTAATCTGTAACCATGGGACAATACTGGAATTTTAAAAAATGAACTTTTATAGCAGAAAAGCAGCTGGGATCAACAAATGAAGGAGACCAAATGCTTGAAGACTATTTAGAAGTCTCATGGACAGACAGTAAGAATACATTCTTCAAGGAGATAGTTGAAAAGAATGGCTCTGGCTGATACGGGATGTCCTAAGGCATGACATTTACTCAACCTTCAAAGATAAGAAATCAGTTTGGACCAAACATTTCCAAATTGGCTCACTCATTTACTCCTTTCCGTGATTTCTCTCCTGTCTCTCCAGACTTTTCTTTTCACCATTATCCAGAAGCCTTCTCACCCTCCTCTGCAATTTCTTTCTCTGATAGGCCAGTTATTCCTGGAACCTCCATTTTAGGGGAAATGGTCACCCCACTCCCTAATTCCTCTCTAGGCTGTACACCTAACTCCCTAGATGTCTTTCTCTACCATAACCCAATTGTCTTCTTGCCATGAAAGAAGACTCTGCCTCAGCAGGTTTCTCCCCTTTGAAGATCTCTCTACTTTTGGTGCCCCTTCTTTGAATTGATCAGATCTTGGAATATTCATTTTAAGAAAACTGCCCAGACCAGCTATGTTTACTCCTTCATTCCCTTCTGGGTTTCCCTTTTGACTCTCCATAGATAATTTCAATAGTAGACCACATTTTCATAGTGAAACAGGTGACAGAGAGGGATAGAACCATAGAAGATCCTTGTGTGCCTCTTACTAGATAATTAAAAAAAACCTATAAAATATTCAATTATTTTCTGAACAGCAACAATAATTGGGGCATGAAACAGAAACACGTGCTCACTTACCATTTTTGCTAGTGCAATGCAAATTGTTATGTAGAGTCCAGAAAGTAGGATTAATTTTTAGTGGTAAGGATCTCTAAAAGTTCTTCTTTACCTATGATCTTTCTCTGAGAGGTGAAGACTACAGGATTCCTTAATTAAATGTCATTTCAATGACATCTGGCTAACCAATCATATTGAAAAAACAAAGTGGATGACAAACACACATGGATATATATGGATATGTACATGTGTATATGCAGCTATGCATAAACATGTAGCCACATGTGTATATGTACACAATCTATATGTGTTTATTTGCATACATATATACATGTGTATATACATGCATATACACATATACTCACAGATTATGGCATGATGAATGGGCAGGCCACTATGTTAATCCATCAAAATATATGGGGCTATAAATCAGCAAAGATGAATCTAGAATTGAAGAGGAGATGATAATACAAAAGTGCAAAACTTTCAAAACCTAAATGAATTTCATTCAACCAATTTGTCTGCGTAGTCGTAGAGTAGGAGTGCATTATGGAGAATATCTGATTATTTTCTTTTTCTAAGAGTGATGAGCACTCATAATTTAATGTTGATCTAAGAGGTATCTAGGTAGAATAGTGGATAGAAGGCCTGACTTAGAATCAGAAAGATCTGATTTTCTCAGCTTTCTCAGCTCTGTGCCTCAGTCTCTGTCTACCTCATCTGTAAAGTGGGAAGAATAGTAGTATCTGCTTTCTATGACTGTTACGAAGATAAAATGACATGCACACACACATATTGTTACTATTGTCATACAAGGCAGAGAAGTATAGTGTAACTAGAAATGGATGGAGGACCTGAGTTTAAATCCCAGTTCTGTTACTAATTACTTGTGTTATTTTGGGTGAGACATTTCACTTTCATAGCCTCAGTTTCTTGTGGTTGGGTTAAATTTTCTCTAAAGAGATTATTTCCAGTTTTAAAGGATCTGATTCCTTTGGAGCACACACACGAGGGCTCAGAACACAGATTACTAAGATTGTTAGAATTATTTTCAATACCGGCTACATTTTAACTTGGTTTTTTTTTTCTATGATGCATCAATTGAACTCTTTAGTGAAGAGGGACCATTAATGTAACTGAAGGCTACAATTACTTTCTAACTTCACAGGCAGAACCAACCTAAGTTCAAATTTGACCTCAGACACTGTGTGACTCTGCCTCAGTTTCCTCATCCGTAAAATAAGCTGGAGAAGGAAATGGCAAACCAGTCTAATATCTTTGCCAAGAAAACCCCAAATAGGGTCATGGAGAGTTAGACATAACTGAAAAAATGACCAAACAGTAACAAAACTGATATTTTAAGTCATTGTTCATAACATATTATAGTCTCCCTTTCATCCACACAAGGTGTCTTTCCATTGATTGGCCTTTGGGTTGCTTGAAACTCTTTTGTGCAAAGAATTTACAGATTTGAGGAAGAGATCTGAAGACATAACAGCAAGAAAGGAGTTTATGTAGTAGTTAAATCCCAAATATTTTATGGAGTGGAACAAACAGCCAAATTCCAATGGTTGCCATGCAACGAATCTATATGTGTAGGAAAAATCAGGGTATTCTTATTAAAGTCCACTTAGCTCCCTAATGGCTTTAATTCCAAAAAAGATATTTATGAGATTGTTTCCACTTTCAATATGGCAAACCTGACTTTTTCATTTCTCTAATGTGGAAAGAACTTCTTTTTTGAGGAACAATGTAAAGAACATTGGATCTGAAGTCAAAAGCCCTGAGTTCACAATCTTAGCTCTGCCAGGATTTACCTGTGTATCTGTAGGCAAGGCACTCCATCTTTCTTGTTCTGCCTTAGTTCTCTTACCTGTAAAAGGATGAGTTTGAACTAAGATGTTCTCTGACATCCCTTTCAGCTCTGTCTCTTGTTCCAGGTTTCCAGCTGCTAATCCTGAAGAGAGGAAGGCTGCAGAGAAGAAGTCAGTTAATGACCTAAGACATTCATTTTCTTTCCATACTTCAGGACTTTCTCAACTCACTAGTTCATGCCTAGGGTATTACATGCAACCATCTGCGGGTGAGGAGCAGGCAGCGCAAGCCTATATTTCCAGAAATGCTACAGGCATGCAATTTAGGGCATTCATTGGCAGTTTCCCTGCTAAATTCAAATGGACCAGAGATTCTAGCAGCTGTTATCAACCTGTGGGTCATGACCCCTTTGGGAGTCAAATGACCCTTTCACAGGGGTCTCCTAAGACCATCGGAAAACACATATTTCCGATGATCTTATGAACTGAGACACCACTCCTCTATCCATCTCCAGGCAGGTCTGCCCACATGCAGATACACCCACAAAGGAGTATTAGAGGGTCACTGCATTAGGAAGGTTGAGAACCACAGGGTGCAGAGGAAGCCTCTGGCTAAGGCTCCAGCTTGGGGAGCTTGGGGAGCTTCCCATTCACCAAGAGAATGTTGGTGCATTTCCATGAACCTATATGGGAGAAATAAGATGACTGCATATGAGAAGGAAAGGAAGATGTCTTCAGGGAAGGGAAAACAAGCAAACAAACAAAATTCCAGTAAATCTGAAAGCCAGTTAGACCAACCTGGAGGTGAGAGAGGGGGGAAGAATAAAATGATTGTTATGGTAACATGGGGGAAATGGACAGAGCATTGGGTTTGGAATCAGAAGGACTCATCTTCCTGAGTTCATATCTAGCCTCAGACACTGTTTGACCTTGGGCAAATAACCTAACATTGATTGCTTGAGTTTCTTCATCTGTAAAATAATCTGCAGAAGGAAATGGCAAACTACTATATATCATTGCTCCCCCCCAAAAAAACCCAAACAAAACAAGAAACATCAAGAAACAAAATCAAAAGAACAAAAACAAGACAAAGCAAAACAAAACCAAAAAATAAAACTCCAACAGTGGTCATGAAGAGTCAGACACACCTGATATAACTGAAAAACAGCAATGCAACCAAACTTGGGAGTCTTCTATTACAAGAAGACCAAGCAGAATCATGAATCATAGCTGATATTTGAAGGACTGTCAAATGGAAGAGGTACTAATCTTGTTCCATTTGGCTTCTGGGGACAGAACTGGGAACAATAGATAGACATTGAAAAGAGGTTAATTACAATCAGAACCATCCCAAAGTGGAATGGGACTCCTACAGAGGTGATCAATTCCTCCTCCTTGAAGTCATCAAGAAGGGAAACTGGATGGCCACTGTTAGGTATGTTTTAGTGGGGATTCCTTTCAGGTATGGTTGAATTAGAGGCCACTGTGGTCCCTTGTGACTTTCAGATTCAATAGTTTTTTAAAAAAGTTAAAGTTTTTCTGGCTTGGAGGTGACCTTTGTATTTTTTGCTGATGAAGAAATGAGGTGAAATTGGGGGTACAATGAGTAAAATGTAAACAAAACAGTAGTAGCTGATTTTCTGTGCTGTTCTGGGGACAGTAAAGGTTCTGTAAAAGACTAGAATTATCAGTCATTTTTAGGCCTCTGGATTAGGTAAATAGCATTTGACTTCTCTCCAGGAAGGTGTTGGTTAATGCAGAACAACCTGTTTCTCAAAAAAAATATGAACAGCACAATTTTAAATTTAATCTGAATTTGTAACATTTTCTCTATTACTTGTTCTAGATAATCACCAAAAAATCAAATAAAGCCCCAATTGTGAGTTTTTACTGATTTCTGAGGTATAAATGCTCACCCTGAGAATGTAATAATTAGCTCTTAGGAACAAGGTCTCCCTGTCCATATAGACCTTCGCAGATAGGACCAGAGATTTTAAAAGAATTTGTTTAAACCTAAGGAGAAGATAGAGAGAGCAACAGTGTTAGAGTTGTCCCTTTCTGGTTAACTGACTTGGATTATAAGAGCCTCACCTCCTGCTTGGTATTATGGAGGCAAACATGCAAATTAAAAGGCACACCTGTTAGGGCTTAACATTAAAAAGTGGAAATTATAGCCACCTGAAAGCAAGGTGAGTGTCAAATGCACCAAGCCTTTACAACATGGGCTTTTTAGTGAGAGACCAATGAACGAATGAATGATGAGTTCTTGAGTTATCTCAACAGATAAGACCCACTAATGGAGTTTTTGCCTTTACTGGAGAAATCTTCCTTGTTCATATATCCTGGCCAAACTCCATGTTGGGAGCAGCGGAGGTGAATTGATCTTCTGCATTTGGGGGTTGCTTGCCACTGGGTCAAAGATGGAAGGGTGGTGTTCAGTGTTTGGGTTCATTCATGTTATTTGCTTTAATTGTTTTTTTGATTGATGGATCCATGCGTTCATTTATTTATAATTGTCTGATTAAAGAGCTCTAAACAACCACATCTTTGTAAATTACCTGAGATGAAATTAAGCAGGGACCAAATGAAGGAGAGGAGTTTCTCTAAATAAAATGGGGGCTGTCATATGTTTTGATAGAAAAATCCACACCTACCATAGACTTAAGAGTCTGGGAAACTGCTTATGAGAAGGCAGAGCCAAGAGGCAAGTCATAACAGTTGCTATAAGGAGACGTGGTTGACACCCCTTCTGTCCTATGCCTCCCTTCCCCTCTCTCCTTCCATCTCCCTACCTAGACTCTACTGTTAAGTGGGTTATAATGTACTGAAGGAGGTAAAATTATCGTAAGGGGATTGAGACAGAACCTGTCAGACTCATTACAGCACCCCCTATTGACTATGCACCAAATAAGCATTTATTGAGTGCCATCTCTGATTTAAGTACTGTTCCAGACACTGATGCTCCATGAAAAAGTGAGATGTTCTTTGCCTTTGAAGAGCTTATATTCTACTTGCTACATAAAGAAAAGAACAAAAGAAACAGTCTGTTGTAATTTCCTCCATTGTCAGGAAATCCTCACTGTGGAGTGGAGAAGAGAATAGAGCAAGATAAAGAACACAGGAAAAAGCAGAAAAGAATTCTGCTAAATTTGCCTTACATAGCTTACAACCTGGACTGATATAACACATGACCCTTCTTTATTTTTCCTATAGAAGTGTGATGAAAGTTTGGGGAATTCTATGGGATCTGGGAGAGTATGTTGGCATTTTGAATCCACTGGAATATATATATATATGAAGATATTGATAAATGAGTAATTTTGTAGCCGGAGATTTAAATCAAAAATGGACCTCTCATCTGTTTGGAAGGGTTGCATGAAGCTAACTTGAGGCAGAAAGTAATTGTCACTGTCCTAAACTGACAAAGAACAGGGATAATCTGCCACAGTAGCTCACTGCTTGTCCATAGAAAAAGCGGAGGAAGAGGTTTTCAGGAGCCTAAAAGTCCAAAGATGTTGTCTCTATTTTAATGACAGTCAGGTCTCATTGATTTATGCCTGTTAGCAAAGGAGAATATGAAAATTATTTATTCTGGAAAATTATCTGTGAATTACTTGAAGTGTGGCACTTGGAACCTTTGGTTCAATATTTTAAATTCGGGTTTTTGTGTGGTAGAGCATTACATTTAGAAGCAGGAATTTCAAATTTGGTTTCTAATGCTATTATCTATTTGATCCTGGGAAAAGTCCTTCATTTCTAATCATGTTTCTTTATGTGGAAAGTGGGACTAATACAGTCTGTTGCACCTACCACACAGGGCCATCTATCTATTGTGATGCTTCAATGGCATACAATTTAAAGCATTTAAAAAAACCCAGTTGTTATTGATTTTGGTTTAGACAGATTTATTACTATTGTTGTTGTTGTTTGTGTTGCTTTTATATTTATTCTAGAGCTATAAGGGGCTTCAGTGGCCATTTGGTCAAATTTCCTTATTTTATAGATGGGGAAACTGAGTCACATGGAGTTTCCGTGATTTTCCCAGGTGGATAACACAGCTCTTAAGCATAGTTGACTGAATTTGAAAATAGACTCTCAAACTTCAGAGCTGAATGTCTCTTCACTGTACTATATTGGGTTAGGATAGAACAAAAATTTCTAGTTTATTTTAGATTTAGGATGGTGTCTATTATCTAAGGACCATTCTCACCATTTGGGGTTAGTCTAGATCAGGGGGGTCTAAAATTGGAGTCCAGATCTTTCTTCTCCTATATCCTTCCATTTCATTATGATTCTTCCATTTCATAATGAATCACACACTTTTGGAAATTTCTCAAGCAGAAGCAACATGAACAGAATCTCTTTTTTTCTTTTCCTTTAGAAAAAAGTATATTCTTTCCAGTTTTGTTTCAGTTTTTTTGTTTTACAGACTTCTTACTTCTGGAGTCAAAAAGCACCATCTGTGTATTGGGATTTAATAATATAGCCAATCTCTCAGTTTTTTACCATTACTTCCTTTAGACCTGCCCTCCCCCAACTTTTCCATCTATATTTGTTGACGCTTCAAGGCCCCAAGCTCTCTACCCAGTTTCATAAGGAGACCCCTATAATTTAATGTCTCACTGTCAACTCCAAGTGCTTCGGGCTATCTTTTCTGCCCAGCTCAGATATTTTGGGGCTGCTTGTCCTTTAATTAAAGGGAGCTGCCATCACTGCTGATTTTGTTCACTATTGGATTAACTCTCAAAAGTTAAAGTGTGTGTGTGTGTGTGTGTGTGTGTGTGTGTGTGTGTGTGTAGAATGGGCAAAAAAAAAAAAGGAATGTGGTTGCATAAAGCAAGTTCTTTCAGATGCAGAAACCCTAGAGAGTAACACAACAGCAAAAGCTCCCACCCTGTTTTCCAACCCTGACTCAACTGGTTGAGGCAAGTTGTTCTGGTTGTGGTTTTTGTTTTGTTTTGTTTTTTTTTTACCAAGTCTCTTGAACAGGCTCTGAAAATGGGGGAGAGGGAGAAGAGAAGTGAAGAAAGAAGAAGATAAAAAGAGACAAAGGGAAAAACAAGTATTGAAAAGAGAGAAGTGAAGAAGATTGAGTTTTTTTGTTTGTTTGTTTGTTTAAAAGCCTATTATTAGGCTTTTGGTTGGAACCTATGAGTTGCACTTCCTTTCTTTGGCTAGTAAGGGTCACCTTTCCTTAGATAATTTTTCATTTATGCATTTCTATGGTGATCTCTGAAAGGATTCAGCTACTGGTGATGAGCTCTCTCCCGTCCTCTTTCTTCCCACTAACAAAGCCATGAGTAGGAAGAGAGGAAGATTTGGGCTTTATTTTCTTTCTCTCAGGCTTGCTACTCAGCTCCAAAAGTGCTGACTCTTCTTACATGGGAAGAGTAATCAAGGGAGTGTGTTGGAAATTTCACTTTCACAGTCAATACTATGAATGGAAAGCCTCATTAGACCTGGATTCCCACTAAGTAAGTGATTGGGTAAGGGGATAGATGTAGAACTACTCTCTTCAGGGGAAATAGGGAGACAACAGGGAAATGTTTATGGGTCAATACTCTTGAAAAATTCTTGTTCCGTATATTGTAGTGTAATACTCATTCATTCATTTATCAGACATTTATTAAATACCTAGTATGTGCCCTATGCTGTGCTTGGCACTAAAGATACAAAGATGAAAAATAAAGCAACTCAAATAATAAAGCAATAAAGAAAAATAAAGCAACACTTCCTTAAAGAGGTTTATAGTCTAATATAGAAAATAATCATAAGCTTAAGCATAAATACCACCTCACATCTATATAATGCTTTAAGGTTTTACACTATTAGTTTCTCCTGTAGAAAGTAAACTATAGAAGCTATTTTGATGCTGACATACATGTATAATATGTACCTAAATACATATATGTATAGGTTTATTATATTAAAGGCAGGAATATGGACCAGGAGGGTTGGAAACAGTGACCTATGTCCATTACTTAACTTTTGCTCTGGCTCAGACTTGTTTGCACGTGAATCTGGAAGAAGCAAAGTGGCATATTATGGGGTTTCGTGATGAACATTCCTCTGGAGCAAATTATAGGGATGCAGAATCTGCATGAGGAGTTCAATGAGAATTTTAAGGGATTTCTGACAGAGTCAGATAGTCGTCTGGGATAAAGGACTTTAATTTAGCACCAGCTTCTGGGAGTTAGAAGGAAACAAAACAAAACATAATCTGAGCCTGGGGACAGTATTTCTGATTTTTTTTTTATTGACCCCTTAGCTGTATATAAAGGCTTATTGGTCTTAGCTATAGATCTGATAGACTGTGCTTACCAGGGAAAAGTTTTCTAGTTATCACACCTTAATAAATGGGAACCAAGATGGCCAGCAGATGGCACCGAAGAGATAGTTTGAAAAAAACCCAAATAAAGCAAGGAAAAACTGGTTATGGACAGAAGCTCCACCTGACCAAATGAGCAAAACCCGAGCAGAGATGACACATGCAGGGAAAAGTAGTGACAAAACATTCAGAAGAGGTCAGGAAAGAGCAACACAATGAAATGAATGGAGGATTCAACCCCGAAAGATAGGAGATGTGAGTTCTTTCTTCAATCCCTCATTTCTATCAGATTATCCCGTGGTATACTGGGTACATTTCTAGAGGATACCAAGTTTAGTCACATAGATTAGCCCAAGTCTTTCTCTTGGACTGGAGTGTTTTATATTAAGGAAATTAGCTCCCTAGTGCCTTCCATGTAGTGCCTTCCTCACCATCTTGGAACCAAAAGTTAAGATCTTAGAATGGGAAATAAGTGGGATAGGGCTGAGAAAGGGTCACAAACCTTCTGTAGCAATCACAAAACCAAGATAGGGAGGAAAGTGGTAGAAAACTGTAGAGAGTAATGTCCATTTCTTCATCTGGTCACTCTAGAAATTAGGAAAGAATACACTGGTTCTATTGGCTAGTTCAGTCAACACAAACAGGAATTTAGCATTTGAGTCGTCATTACCAGTTTGATCTCACCAGGAACAGTCAAGAAGTAGAGGATAAGATTTTGTTTTATTCAGAGCATGAAAAGGTAGATAATTGAAACTGGGAGCAGAGTTACAGTGGATTCTTAAAACAATTATGTCTCTCCTTGAGAGAATAGAGGTGGACATGAAAGATAAGGTCTTATCAATTTAGCATCTATGATTTTTGACAATTGATTTATTTGAAATTCCAATCCCAGTGCCAAGGCTTGTGGAAACAAAAGAAGTTAACTTGTTTCTTTCTTTCCCAGTCAATGTGATAGAAAGGAAAAAGATGAATAAGGGGAGTAGCTAGGTGGCATGGTGAATAAAGCACTGGCCCTGGAGTCAGGAGGATCTGAGTACAAATCTGACCTCAGACACTTAACACGTGCTGTGTGACCTTGGGCAAGTCACTTAACCCAATTGCCCTGCTCTTCTCCCTCCAAAAAGCAAAAATAAAATTTAAAAAAAGGATGAATATGAGAAAATAAGAGAAATATGGGAAGGACTTTATGATGTCAAGCAGAGCAAACAGAGTTAATCGAGCAATAAGAATTCGTAAAGGACCTATTATGTGCTAGGCACTAAGGAAAGAAATACCAAGAATAAAAAAAGTCCTTCCTCTAAGCAGGCTTACACTCCATTGATAGGAGACAAGTATATATATACTGTATACAGCCTAAGTACAAAATGAATAAATTAAAATAGATCCAAGGTAGTTAGAAAGGCACTAAGAGTTGGAGGAGGGGATTAGGAAATGCTCCAAGAAGAGAACATTGATCACACTAATGAAAAAATGAAAATAATGGCTGAACTTAGATTAATTACAGTGAGCAATCTCAGTTCCAAAGAAAAACGGCCTTGTTCTCAGAAGGGAGATGGTCAACTATGGGTGAAGAATCGGATATATCCTGTCAAACACAGTTACTTTGACAGTCAATTTTGTTTAACTGTTTTTCTTTGTTTTTTAAAATTCTTTTTTAAAAATTCATTTATTTATTTTCTTGTTTACATCACTCATTTCCACGAGATTTTGAGTTACAAATTTTCTACCCCTCTTTCCCCCATTCATTACCCCAAAACAGCCATCCCACTGTATAACCTCTCCCCCAATCTGCTCTCTCCCACGTCCTCCCCCATTATGCCTCTGACTCTCCAGTAGGGCAAGATGGATCTCCTTAACCCAGTGACTGTGTGTCTTAATTTCTAGTTGCATGTAGTTAATAATAATAATATTATTATTATTATTATATAATATTATGTTATAATAATATTATTATAATAATAATACACACACACATATATACATATATATTTAACATTTGATTATAGAACTTTAAATTCTAGATTCTTTCCCTTTCTCTCTCATCACCCACCCCCACTGGGAGGACAAGCAATTCAATAGAGGATGTACATGTGTAGTTACGCAGAACATCTCCACAGTGAACATATTGTGAGAGACTGATTA
>JAQQSW010016091.1:0-11746 GCA_028646575.1 Pseudocheirus occidentalis | reverse complement strand
TCACTGCACCACCTAGCCACTTCAGTCCTTAATGATTTTTAAGAGTGTAAAGTGGGTCTCAATAATTTGTAAAGGTGGGACAGCTAGGTGGCACAGTGAATAGAGCACCAGCCCTGGAGTCAGGAGGACCTGAGTTCAAATCTGACCTCAGATACTTAATACACTTACTAGCCATTGACCTTGGGCAAGTCACTTAACCCCAATTGCCCTGCCCTCCTAAAAGGCACCCCCTCAAAAATTGTAAAGGTGTAATAATAATTCTTAAGAATATAAAGGAGTCCTGAGACCAAAAAGTTTGAGAACAGTTGCTGTAGGAAACCTCTCTAGAGGAAACCAATGCCATCATCAAGAAAATGGCAGCATCTTTGAAACTGTCCTCTGGAGGCCCCAGGAGGTCAAGCTGACCTGCTTAGGGTCAGAGGGACAGCACATCAGAAGCCTGACTTGGGCCCCAGTAATCCTGGCCCCTAAAGGTGGGCTCTTTCTCTATCAGACCCTGCTGTTATTGGGTATGACAGCAGTGATAATTCCATCAACATCTTCCACATCATGAAGACCACCAATGGTAGACTGTAAGGGGACTTTAAGGAAGGTGACTGAAACACTAGCTTCTTTGCGAAGCTGGAAAATGGTAGAGCCAGATAATATTCTTAATTATTGGCATATTTACAGATGCAGATGTTTACCAACAAATGATAGTAACTGTGCAGTCCATCACTGCTGATTGAAAAAAAAATAGTTCCTACCAAATATGTAAAGAGATCAAGTGACCAGAATTATACTCCAGAAGTTTGTTATGCTTCATAAATTATACATATTACTCTCTGCCATGCACGCTATTCAGTTCAGTCAAAATGACCTTTTTACCATTTTTCGTATATAGCCCTCCATCTCCTCTCTCCATACCTTTGCCTGTGCTGTGTCCCATGCCCATAATACCCTCCTTCCTCACCTCCACCTTTTAGAATCCATTTCTAGTTTTCTTTGTGGTTCAATTGAGATGTTGCTTTCTACATGAAGTCTTTCTTAATCTTCCCAACTAAGTACCTTACCAATTAAGTAACTACCACATAAGTACCTTACTTCCCAAATTATCTTGTATCTCTGTTCTATAGACTAATATTCATGTATGGCACCTTTATCCTTTCAGGTGACCTTCAGAATCTTCCTAAGACAATTCAAACAGGAGTGATTCAGTTTCCTGGCATGGTGCTAGTAGAGTGTCTAGGTTTCACAGGCATACAACGATGGCTTTGTGGACTTTCAGTTTGCTAGTCAGTCTAATACCGCTTCTCTCCCACATTTTCCTTTGGAGCCTCCCAAACACTGAGCTAGCTCCAGCAAACTCTACTGCAGAGAGCCCACCTATAACAGGCTGGCCACATTGTTCAAATGCCTAATGTATGCTTGCCTAAAAGACTATTTTCTGGAGAATTCACACAGGGCAAGTGTTCACTTGTTGGTCAGAAGAAGCTATACAAGGACACTTTCCAGGTCTCTCTTAAGAACTTTGGAATTGATTGTATCACGTGGGAGACACTGGCACAGGACCACTCGGCATGGCATGCCCACATCAGAGAAGGTGCTGTGCTCTATGAGCAAAACAGAATTGAAACAGCTCAAAAAAAACCAAGAGATGTGGAAATTTTGAGAATCCTCCCAGATGTTCCCTTGGCCTATTTGTGCCTGACCTGTGATAGAACATTCTGAGCTCATATTGGTCTGATCAGCCACAGCTGGACACACCAAAACTTGACTCCAACACAGTGACATCATTTTGGTCCTCTATGAGCACGAAGGACAACAATCTAACCTAAACTAAGCTAATTGTCTACGATAAGGTTTTTGACTGAGTTTTGTTCTCATAGCTTCTGTGTTACAAATATATAAGACAAACTCTAAAATGGTAGCAGTGCTAAGTAGGTGATGTCCATGTAGAAGACTGTTCTCTACCTGAAGCATGCCACCAACACAACTATGTCAAGAGCAATTGATATAAAACATGATATTTTTCAGCGAGACAATTTAAGCTTATTAAAGTTCTTCCTAGCCATAAACCAGTGAGAACTGAGAATGGTTTCAAGTCAAAGAGGCAACTAGATGGGTCAGTGGGTAGAGAGCTGGGCCCGTCAAAGAGACCCGAGTTCAGATCCAGCCTTGGACACTTATTAGGTATGTGACCTTGGGCAAGTAACTTAACTTCTGTCTGCCTCAGTTTCCCCAGTTGTTCCCCAATTGTTCCCAAGGTAGTCGTGAGGGTCAAATAAGATAATATTTGTAAAGCACTAAGCAGTTTTGGCATACTATTGGTGTTTAAATAATACTTATTCCCTTCCCCTCCCTCTAAGAGTGAATTTTAGCAAAACATTTTATTAATCACTTGTTGTACATGGATGACTTCAAGTCACATGGCTCCACCAAAATCCATTAAACAATTCCATTTCATGGAAACTTTCTCCAATAGTATTTTTCAAAATGTCATTTTACTTAGAGAAGTCTGGAATTTTTTGGGTCTTCAGGAAAGACAGGGGCTGAAGGCTTTGAGCAAGAATTTGGAGGTCAAATAGAACCAGTGTATGAAGGTGATATTTCCAAATACTACACTCTTCTCCAGGCAAAACACCCTGGGCATAAAGTTATCAAGGAGAAATCTGTGTTTGTATATGTCAAGAAACTCGTTCACATCCTGAATTCAAAACTCAATAGGAAGAACACATTCAGAGCAATTAAGATCTTTGAAATATTCATATTTCAACATGCACTTTTATTTAGTCCAATGGAGTGAATGACCACAGACTTAGAAAGTATCCAGATAACAACTAGAACAATAGAAGTTAACAAAACAGGGGGCCCTTCTCCCCAGAATAGCTATAGAAAGCGTGACCTTTGCTTGTTAAAAGGAGAAAGACTTATGGATGTACTCATATCATATGAAAACTAGGTTAAAACCTTACAGAAATATTTCTGTGACAAACAGATACCATTTCATGGAGCAATAATAAAGGCTGACAATTGGTCCACTGCACTGAGTTTTTCAAATGTAGCTGATAATGATTTATTTACCTCCAGGTAAAACCTATAAAGCAACTGAGATTCCAGAGTGAGACCAAATAGCCCTTCATAGATGATATCCTCATTAATTCAACCAACACAGATAAGGAAACACTGAACAAATGATTTAAACATGTGAATTTGTTTGCAGAAATAGAGCAACATAAAGCCAAATGGCTATAACCAGGGATTTACAGACAATTCATTCTAAAGGAGCTCAGACTTAATGATCAATGCAGATTTTTAAAAGGAAACAGGTTGCAGAAATGTAGCACCCATCAAACAACCTAGAAAGACAAAATCAAATAGCCATAATTGTACACCAGAAGTTCTCTATCCCTTTAAACTGGCAGATGATAAATCCCTCTATTATAAATGTAGATCCTTGAGAATGCAATAAATAATCTGTAACAAAACTGTTACTCAAAATTGCCTGGATATAACATTGACATATAAAAATTAAGGAATATTGTTGCCATTTGAAAATTATTTTATTTGTTTAATTAAATATTTCTCAATTAAATGTAAAAATCTAGCATTAATTTAAAAAACATTTAAGTTGCTAATTGTCTCCCTCTCTCTTGCCCCTCTCTGCTCCTTGAGAAGGCAAGCAATTTGATATTGATCACACATGTGAAGTCATGCATAACGTATTTCTATATTAGCCGTGTTGCAAAAGAAGTCACAAACAAAATAAAATAATAATTTTTTTAAAGTTTAAAACAAATTTGCTTCAAACCCAGCCTCAGACACTTAACACAAAAACTAGCCATGTGACCTTGGGCAAGTCACTTAACCCCAACTGCCCTCCAAAAAGCAAAAACAAAAAAAAAAACCAAATTTGCTTCATTCTGTGTTCAGAGTTCCTCAGTTCTCTCTCTGAAAGTGGACGCTATTTTTCACCATAGATCCTTTAGCGGTGTCTTGGATCATTGTCTTTATCAGAATAACTGAGTTGCACAGTTGGTCATCCTTACAATATCGTTGTTACTATGTACAATTTTCTCCTGGTTCTGCTCACTTTACTTTGCACCAGCATGAGAGTCTAATGTTTTTTCCGAGAGCATCCTGCTCATCATTTCTTATAGTATAATAGTATTCCATCACAATAATGTACCATAACTTCTTCAGTTATTCCTGAATTGATGGCCATCCCCTTAATTTTCAGTTTTTTGCCACCACAAAAAAAGAGCTGCTATAAATATTTTTGTACAAATAGGCCTTTTCTCTTTTCTTGATCGCTGTGGGATATAGACCTAGTAGTGATATTGCTAGGTCAAAGGATAGACACAGCTTTTTTTTTTTCTTTTTGGAGGGGGAAGGCAAGGCAATTAAAATTAAGTGACTTGCCCAAGGTCACACAGCTACTAAGTGTTACATGTCTGAGACCAGAATTGAACTCAGGTCCTCCTGACTCCGGGGCTGGTGCTCTGTTCTCTGCGCCACCTAGCTGCCATGGGTATGCACAGTTCTATAAACCTTTGGGCGTAGTTCTAAATTCTTCTCCAGAATGATTAGACTAATTCACAATTCTGCAAACAGTGCATTGATGTCCCCATTTTTCCACACCCCCTCTAGTGTTTCTGTCATGCTAGCCGTGACAAGTATGGGATGGTATCTCAGAGTTGTCTTAATTTGCATTTCTCTAATCAGTAGTGATTTAGAGCATTTTTATGTGTCTATTGATTACTTTATTAACTTCTGAAAACTGCCTGTTTGTATCTTTTCACCATTTATTGACCAGAAAATGACTCATATTTCTATGAATTGGGTTCAATTACCTATATATTTCAGAAATAAAGTCTTTATCAGAGAAATTTGCTGTTAACGCCCCCTTCTCCCCCCAAAGTTTCCTGCGTTTCTTCTAATTTTTGCTGCATAGTTTTCTTTGTGCAAAATCTTCTTAATTTCATGGAATCAAAATGATCTATTTTGCTTCCTGTAATTCCCACTATCTCCTTTGGTCATAAACACTTCCCTTATCCATGGATGTGACAGGTACATTTTTCCTACTCCCCTATTTCTAAATCATTTATCCATTTTTTACCTTATGTTGGTATTGCAAGATGTTGGTTTATACCTAGTTTCTACCAAACTGCTTTCCAGTTTTTCGGGCAATTTTTGTCAGATGATGAGTTCTTATCCACAAAGCTTGGCTCTTTGGGTTTATCAAACACTAGACCACTATGGTAATTTACTACTGTGTGTTGTGTACCTGTTCTATTCCACTAACCTACCACTCTATTTCTTAGCCAATACCAGATTGTTTTAGTGATTGCTTTGTAAAATAGTTTGAAATCTAGAATAGTTGACCACCTTCACATTTCTTTTTCATTGACTCCTTTGATATTCTTGACCTTTGTTCCTCTAGATGAATTTTATTATTTTTTTCTAGCTCTATAAAATAATTCTTTGGTAGTTTGGTATAGTACTGAAAAAGTAAATTAACTTGGGTAGAGTTTTTTTATTATATTGACTCAGTCTATGAGCAATTAATATTTCTCTAATTGTTTAGCTCTGGTTATTGACTCTCTTTTCATAAATTTCCTGTATCACTTTCATTTTGTTTTTGTTTTTGTTTTTTTTGCTTTTTGGAGGGCAATTGGGGTTAAGTGACTTGCCCAAGGTCACACAGCTAGTGAGTATGTCAAGTGTCTGAGGCTGGATTTGAACTCAGGTCCTCCTGACTCCAGGGTTGATGCTCTCTACTCACTGCACCACCTAGCCGCCCCCTCACTCTCATTTCTTTTCCAAATTTTTCTTCTACTTTTCTTATTTGATTTTTAAAATAATTTTTAAAAACTTCTCCAGGAATTCTTGTTGGACTTGTGTCAAATTCACATTTTTTTTCCATTGAGGCTTTGTTTGTAGCTGTTTTGACATTGTTGTCTCCTCCGAAGTTTGTACCTTAACTTTTCCTGTCACTATAGTAACTTTTTATGGTCAGGTTCTTTTTGTTGTTATTGTTGTTGTTGTTTTCTCATTTGTCCACCTTATTTTTTTTTGTTTGGAACTTTATATCAATGTTGGGTTCGACTTCAATGTATATGGGAAATTGGGGTAGGGGAGATTCTGTGCCAGGCTTCAGGCTTTTTTTCACACTTGTTTTCAGAGCCAGTTCTGGGTGGCTGGAGGTTTTTGTGTTTCCAAGGTGGTGTGATCTGTGGAGAGGTGCAGTCCATGCTCTCTTGGTCTATACTCTGGCCCTTACCCAAGAAGGACCCCTGATCCATTGGAACTGCAATTGATACTATTCCTCAGGGGCTGTCCTCCCTTGGGACTAGAAATGATATTATTCCTCAAGATCCCTGACCCTTTGTAACCAGAAGTGATACTGCCCCTTGGGACTTTTATTCCCTCTTAACCAAAAATGCTCATTTCTCCCTTGAGTGTTGGTAATGGAGCTGCCAAACAGCATCTGGTCTGGTGTCCAGTAATAGCACAATGGTTCTTTAAATTTCTTTCAGGTCCCTGTACCACCTCTGGTTTGAGAGCTCTCAAAGCTGCTTCTCCTTTTGTCACCACCACCTGGTCCCATCATGGATGTTTCATCCACATGGGCTCTGGGCCAGCCTCCACCCCTATGTCATAGATCTCTCTTTCCAATCTCTTATATTATCTTGAGCTGGAAAAATGTCTCATTCTGTCCTTTTGTTGGTTCTGCTACCCTAGAATTCAATCTGAGGCATTATTTTGCAATTGTTTGGAAGGGAATACTGGGATAGCTCAGCTGAGTGCTTTTTTTTTTCTATTCTGCAATTTTGACTCCACTCCTGAAAGTTCCCAGAACATTGTTTTCAATAGATGTAGCCAAACCAAATACTACATAGAACCTTCAGGCAACATGGAAAGAAAGCTCTCAAAATATGGAGGTTGAGGTTTCCACTTCATACTTGTCAGATTAACAAAGTTGACCAATAAAAGGAAAATAACAAATGGGGGAGCAGCAAAGGGGAAAGGCACTATTGGTGAAATTATGAATTGGTGCAGCAATTCTGGTTGTAATTATATCCTACAAATCACCAAAATGTACACACTCTTTGACGTAGCAATGGCCACCACTAGGCTTATACCCGAAAGAGATAAAAGAGGAAAAACGATCCATATGTACAAAAATACTTATAACAACTCTTTTTATAGTGGCAAATAATTATTAATGAAGTAAGTGCCCATCAGTTGGGAATGGCACATAATGGGATACCATTGTGCTAAAATAAATGATGTAGGGGACTGTTTCAGAGACACTTGGGAATGTGTATATGAATTGAAGCAGAATGAAATAAACAGAACCAGGAAAACAACTTATGCCACAACAACAACAACATTGTAAAGACAAACAGCATTGAAAGACTTGAGAACTCTGGTCAATGGAATGATCAGCCATGATTACAGGAGACTGATGATCACCTTTGCTACCCACCTCTTGACAGAAAGGAAATGGATTCAAAATGCAGAACAGACATACATGTTTGGGTATGGCTAATATGAGAATTTATTTTGCTTGATTATATTTGTTACAAGAGGTTTTTTTCTTTTTCCTGTTGGAGAGATTATAAAAGAGAAAGAAAATATTTTCATTAATTGAAATAAATTAAATCTTTATAAATAAATAAATAATTTTTATTTATAGAAATAAATAAATATAAATATGTTATATATAAATATAAATGAATTGAAATAGAAATAAATATAGAAATTAATAAAATATATGTCCAGAAGAAATCAAAACTGTGTGGCATCTGAAAGAAGTACACAATGCATTAGTTCCATCATCCTGATGGGACTAAAAGAGATGATTTTAATGAGTCTACAAGAGATAAACTTACATGCCAATGCTTTTCTTATATTCAATTACAAAACAAAAACCAAAAGCACTAATTTTATCTATCGGTATAATAGTCCACCAAATATTAAACACAAAAACAGCAATAACAGGGGAGTTCTATCCAATAGAAGATGAGAAGAATGAGAAGAATAATTATAACTGACAACTACATAGCAATTGTTTTGCAAAATGCTTAATATGTATTATCTCACTTGAACCTCTGCCCCAAACATTTTTAAAATATATGCTTAGAGCTACCTTTGTAATTTGAGCAAAACCCGTTGATTGTGTAGATCAAGATACATATAAAAACATGAACGCAAGCATGGAAGAATCATTCTCAAAGGTTTACACTGTCCACAGCGTCACAATGCCACTAAGGAACATGTCCTCATAAACTGGAATTTAGTTTGCATGAGGGGCAACTAGGTGGTTCAATGGATAGAATGCTGGGGTAGAGACAGGAAAACTCATCTTCCTGAGTTCAAATCTGTTTTCAGGCACTCACTAGCTGTGTGACCCTGGGCAAGTCACTTGATCCTGTTTGTCTCCATTTTTTTCATCTATAAAATGAGTGGGAGAAGAAAATGGCAAATCCCTCCAGTATCTCTGCCAAGAAATCCCCAAATGGGATCATGAAGAGTCGGACAGAACTAAAAAATGACTGATCCGGTTTCTATCTGGCACCTGAGATCTGCTTTGTATAGAACACAAATAATCGCAATAGTTTGCATTTATATCATCCTTTAAAGGTGTGCAGAGCATTTTACAAATGTTACCTCTTTTTATCTTCACAGTAACCTTGTGAGGTCAGTGTTGTTATGCTCATTTTAGAGCTGAGGATGCTGAGCGGGAGAGGGGGAAGGGACTTGTCCAGAGTCACAGAGCTAGGGAGGGTCTGAGCAGATGCTTGAACTCGTCTTTAATTTCTTGAAGTCAGGTCCTGCACTCCACCCATCACACCACCTGGCTGCCTGAAATAATATATACCATTAATATGACACTTTAAGGTTTGCAAAGCACTTCACGAATGTTATCTCATTTGACCTTCATGACCCTGGGTGGGAGGTGCTATTATTATCCCCATTTTACAGATGAGGAAGGTAAGGCAAATGAATTAAATGATTGGCCCAGGATCACACAGTAAATGTCTGAGGCTGGATTTGAACCAGATCTTCCTGATTCTAGGCCCAGTGCTTTATCTGCTATACCACCTAGGTGCCTATAAGTTTGTCATAAGGGTTCAAACCCATTCATTGGGAGCCTTGCTTATTGATCTTGATGGTTTTTCTGAAAAAGATTTTGGGTTGTTTCGGCTTTTCTCCCAAGCTAAGTGCCAAGTTCTGCTGCTTCAGTCGCATCCCTGAAACAAGACAGTGAAGGTCAGAGTCAACAGATTTAGCCATACTGGGTGCCTGGTGACCAGGGCTGCATTCACCTCAGGTGGAGTAGACATGATGGCCATTAATGACCCCTTCATTGACCTCAACTACATGGTTTACAGGTTTCAATATGACTCCACTCATGGCAAATTCAAGGGCACTGTCAAGGCTGAGAATGGGAAGCTGGTGATCAATGGAAAAGCCATTACCATCTTCCAGAAACAGGATCCCACCAATATTAAATGGGGAGATGCTGGAGCTAAGTATGTTGTAGAGTCCACTGGAGTCTTTACCACCATGGAAAAGTCTGGGGCTCACTTGAAGGGTGGAATCAAGAGGATCATCATCTCTGCCCCTTCTGCTGATGCCCCAATGTTTGTGATGGGAGTGAACCATGAGAAATATGATAATTCCCTTAAGATTGTCAGTAGTGCTTCCTGCACTACCAACTACTTGGGCCCCTTGGCCAAGGTCATTCATGACAACTTTGGCATTGTGGAAAGGCTCATGACTATAGTCCATGCCATTACTGTTATCCAGAAGACAGTAGATGACCCCTCTGGTAAGTTGTGGTGTGATGGGAGTGGTGCTGCCCAAAACATCATCCCTGCTTCCACTGATGCTGCTAAGGCTGTAGGCAAAGTCATACCTGAGCTGAATGGGAAGCTCACAGGCATGGCCTTCCGTGTTCCTACTCCCAGTGTATCTGTTGTGAATCTGACCTGCCATCTGGAGAAACCTGCCAGATATGATGATATCAAGGAAGTGGTGAAGCAAGCATCAGAGGGACCCTTGAAGGGCATCTTGGGCTACACAGAGGACCAGGTTGTATCCTGTGACTTCAAAAGCAACACTCACTCTTCTGCCTTTGATGCTGGTGCTGGTATTGCCCTCAATGACCACTTCGTCAAGCTCATTTCCTAGTATGACAATGAGTATGGTTATAGCAACCCTGTAGTAGACCTCATGGTCTACATGGCCTCCAAGGAGTAAAGTGAAAGCCATGGATCTTCATCCCCATCCAAAAAAAGGAGTTCCACCACTGGGAAGCCCACATTCCTAACATATGTTCCTATACTAGGGATCCCATGTCCCATCCACATCCTTTTTCCAATGTACCCCTGTAGTAGGGGGAAAAGCCTAGAGTCTTGTATTGTGTACCATTAGTAAAGTCACCATATTCAGTGCAAAAAAAAAATTTTGGGTTTTTGTGAATTGTAAGTTCAATTTTCGTCAACAGTGTGACATATTAACCAAAAAAAAGCAAATGTAAATCTGATCTTAGGTAAGGGAAGTATGCAGTTCAGAAATAAAAGGGTAGGGGGAGGGCAGGTATCCACTGTGTTCTTTTCTGGCAAAGGTAATGTCAATCTGGAGTTCCTTTTTTTTAAGTTAATTCATCTATTTTTTTAGTTTTCAACATTCACTTCCATAAGTTTTAAATTTTCTCCTCCTCTCACTCCTCCCTACTCCCCAAGACAGCATGCAATCTGATATAGGCTCTCTCTCTATATTCTTATTAAACATATTTTCACATTAGTCATGTTGTATAGAAGAATTAGAACTAATGGGAGGAACCATGAGAATGAAAAACAAGACAAAACAAAATAAAAAAAGAAAAAAGTCTGTTTTACTCTACATTCAAACTCCACAGTTCTTTCTCTGGATGTGGCTGGCATTTTCCATCTTGAGTCCTTTGGAATTGTTTTAGGTCCTTGCATTGCTGAGAAGAGCTAAGTCCATCAAAGTCAGTCATTGCACACTGTGGCTGTTACTGTGTACAATGTTCTCCTGGTTCTGCTCACTTCATTCAGCATCAGTTCATATAAGTCTTTCTAGATTTTTCTGAAGTCTGCCTGTTCATCATTTCTTATAGCACAGTAGTACTCCATTTCATTCATATACCACAACTTGTTCAGCCATTCCCCCATAGATGGGCATCCCCTCAATTTCCAGTTCTTGGCCACCACAAAAAGAGCTGCTATAGATATTTTTGTACATGTGGATCCTTTTCCCATTTTTATGATCTCTTTGGGATACAGATCTAGATGTGGTATTGCTGGTTCAGAGGGTATGCACAGTTCTAGAGCCCTTTGCGCATAGTTCCAAATTGCTCTCCAGAGTGGTTGGACCAGTTCGCAATTCTACCAGCAATGCATTTATGTTCCAATTTTCCCACATCTTCTCCAGCATTTAGCATTTCCCTGTTTAGTGTGATGCTAGCCAATCTGATGGGTGTGATGTGGTACCTCAGAATTGTTTTGAATTGCGTTTCTCTAATCAATAATGATATAGAGCATTTTTTCATATGACTATAGATAGCTTTAATTCCTTCCTCTGAAAACTGTTTTTTGCTTTCATGGAGGGCAGTTGGGGTTGTGACTTGCCCAAGGTCACACGGCTAGATTTTGTGTTGTGTCTGAGGCCAGATTTGAACTCAGGTCCTCCTGACTCCAGGGCTGGTGCTCTATTCACTGCACCACCTAGC
>JAQQSW010016090.1:0-11746 GCA_028646575.1 Pseudocheirus occidentalis | reverse complement strand
GAAGATGGGGTTCTATATACAATAAGGTTGTGGGAGGAATCTAGGGGTGGTCCAGAGGAGGAGGTTGGGGAAGGTCTTCAGGTGGAGTCAAATGAGGTCAGACTCCAGTAATGAGTGGTTCAGAGTGGGAAGTTGCTGGAGGCAATCTGGAGACCATAGACAATAGTGGGCCAGGCCAATTCAAGGGTGGGAAACTATTGGAACAAAGTGAGCTAAAGACTTGGGCAGAGCTGCATCTGAAGGCCCATGACCACAGGCAAATGTCTTCCCTGGGAAGGTTTACTTTCCCAGAGCCAAAGAATCAAGGAGAGCTCAAAAAGGGGGGAGGGGTCCCAGAGCCTACACCTCATCACATGATGTATGGGACCACTGCAGTAGTGACAATTGTCCAAATCAGCTTCTGTACTGCCTTCCTTAAGCCTGCAGAAAGGCTTGTGCCCCTATAGCAATTATCCAAAGAAGGAATGTGATAGGTGAATGGCCCATCAGGTAGCTTGCTCCTTGAATTCAGTAACCATTCCATTTCCTCTCTTGCCATTTAGGAGTGTACCTTCCCAAAGTGTTGCAGTGATCCTTCCAACCCCTGAAGGTTCTTGCCCTGCAAATGCCTAGAGTACTTCATAGTGGGCTTTGGTTGTGTTGAGCAAATGAAATCTTTGCTGGTCCTGGCATTTGCCATGTAACTGGGGGATAATAGGGATATTACTCAAAACAGCAGAAGTATGAAATGTATGACTCTAGAGCTCCCACTTACCATCTGGAATCTTCTCTGTCAGTCAATTACCTGAGTCCCAGGCCTCACTTGTCACACACATTCACAGGATACAGGTACTCAGCATACTGTGACCCACACAGTTTACATGAACGCATTGTAAAATAAAGGAGAAAAGTGAAGCCTTCCTACGTGGAGTCGTCCATATAGAGATCTAGGTAGTACAATGGATATAAGGCTGAACTTGAGTTCAAACTTGGCCTCAGAGACTTACTAACTATGTGACCTTGGTCAGGTCAGTTACCTCTGAAGGCCTCAGTTTCCCCAACTACAAAATGAATATAATAATAGTACTACCCTACAGGGTCATTATAAACATCAAGTGAAATCTGAGTCTGCGCTAGATTGAATCTCCACACCTTCATGGAGGCAGAATGGATCTTTATATACAGAAAGACTGTGGGAGCATTTAGATCTAGAGAAGAGATTTGGGGAAGGTCTTGAGGAACTGAGGTCAGACTCCAAGAATGAGATTAAGGATGGGAAATAGCTGAAGATAATACCTGGAGATAAAAGACAATGGAGGGCTGGGCTAATTTGAGTGTAACAGATTTGGGTATAGATATTTTGATAGGATCAAGGGTGGGAAAGTAGCTGGGCAATGGAGGACTAGGCTAGGAAAAGAGCAATAGAGATTTGGGCCTAAAGACAATGAAAGGTCTATGGCTCTAGGCAAATGCTTCATCAGGTGGGAAGATTCGAAGGGGTCCCCAGAGCCTGTACCCCATCAGTACCATACAGGACTTCTTAAATTTTTTCCACTCACAACTTCATCAGCGCTTCTTAAACTGTGGGTCTTGATCCACAGTTTTAAGAACTGCTTTCCATGCACTCTTGGATCCAATGACACTGACCTCCTTGCCATTGCTCAAATAACACACAATCTCTCAGCTTCAGACAATTTCTCTGCCTCTCTCCCAAGCATAGAATGGTCTCCCTCTATCTTCTCCTCCAGGCTTTCTTCAAATCCCAGGTAACATCCCACCTTCTAGAGGAAGTCTTCCCTGATTTTCCTTAAGGTTAATGTCTTCCCTCTGTTGATCATCATCTCCCTGATGTCATGGTCCTCTCAGAGAACAAAGGACAAACACAATCTACAATTTGTCCCATATGTAGTTTGTTTGTACCTGATTGTTTGCATGTTGTTTCCCCCATTAGATTGTGAGCTCTTTGAGAGCAAAAACTGTACTTAGCAAAATACCTGGCACATAGTAGGTGCTTAATATTCCAATCTCAAGAAAAATGGAAGGAAACAGAGATCCCGAACACCAGCCACCAGTACCCAAACCTTACCTCTTCTGTCCTTTTATACAGCTTCTTGTCTGTTTCATATGTGCTTGGGTATTCTTTGTCTTTACTGGTTGAAAGAGTGGCATGACAATGCAGGATCTCTTTCTTCAATCAATCAATCAAGGAGCATTTGTTAAAAGCTTATTATGTGCCAGGCACTCTGCTCATCCCTGGGGATACAAAGGCGACAATTTTTCATTCCCTCAGAAATCTTACATTCTAATTTGGGAATCAACATGTAAATAAATAGGTACACTGTATTCAAGCTACCTATAGAGTAGATGGAAGGTAGCTTTAAAGAAGATACCATGAGTGGCTGGGGAAACTGGATCCAAAGGTAAAAATAATAATAATTTGAAAAATGTAACAGCGAATGATAGAGCACAAGTTATATAAAACGATGGCATGGGACATGGCATATGGACTATGGCAACCATCTGTGGTTGGACTATTTGTATTTTTGGCCACAGTGGTCAGTACCTGGACATGTGGGTCATTAACTGAACTACCTTATAAAAATGGACCCATCTGACTTCTTTCTTATGTGAACTCATAGCACCTGCTTTACATATTCTAAGGCATTTATCACTTTCTAGTCTGTGTTAACTTTATTTATATACATGTTTCACCTTGTATGAGATGAGTGAAAACTTCTCAATTTGGGCTTGTTAACCTTCCCTTTCTTCCTCCTCTTCCATTGCTGCTGTCAATCACTTTTACTTTCCTTTGTTTTCCCTCCTTGGTGGGACCCTTCCCCCTTCTTTTCTTGCTGTCCCAGTTGGGAAGAATTTGGTGAAATATGCCTGTCCACCAATAAGAGACGAAACAGTCAGGGAGGGGTCTTGACTAAGCTAAGTTATAAATTCCTACACTATCTTTTGTAACTTGCCTCTTCTCCCTGGGAAGAGAATAAACTCCTGTTCTTATCTTAAGAGATCTCTGTGTTGTTGTTTTTTTCACTAAATTAAGGACAAAGGGTATTTTTCATCCCAA
Source organism: Pseudocheirus occidentalis (assembly GCA_028646575.1). Classification (NCBI taxonomy): domain Eukaryota; kingdom Metazoa; phylum Chordata; class Mammalia; order Diprotodontia; family Pseudocheiridae; genus Pseudocheirus; species Pseudocheirus occidentalis. The sequence goes on along the minus strand of JAQQSW010016090.1, from coordinate 8,691 downwards.
ACAACCTCAACAGCTAGATTGTGAGGTCCATGAAATCAGGGACTAGATGACTTCTAAGCTCCTTGTCCCTGCCACCTTCAAAATCTTGCCACCTTATACTTGTATTTATCACTCTATTACTCTTTGGACCCATTACATTGGGGGTGGAATACTGGGTAGAAATAGAAATGTTTGCTGAATAAATAAATGGCTTTTTACAAAGTTATGGCTAGAATTATTTTTAAATAACTGGACACATGGCTGACAGCTCCAGATGCATGATCACAGACATATAAAGGTATCTATGTGCCTAATAATAGTTCCCATTTTATGGCATTTTCTACAATGCATTCTTCCCAATAGCTCTGAGAAAGAGGTAGTATAAATGTCATCTTTCCTATTTTGCAGATGAGGTATTTAAGTGACTTGCCTAGGTTCCCACAGTTAGTGAGTCAGACAGGGGATCTGAACCTCTTTCTTGACTTTAGGTCAAAATTTCAAACACATCTTGATCTCAAAGCCACCTCTCACAAATTGTACATCCTAGGATTTTAGATTTGGAAGGAACTTTAGATTAATAGACTGATTATCAACATTCAATTATTAAGCCCTTACTAAGTGGCAGGCTCTGTGCTCTAAAACTCTTTAGTTCAACTAATGTATGTGAAAATTGAAGCAACTGAAACCAAAAGAAAGGGTTCATGATCTTGTTCATGGCCACATAGGTTAGAGTAGTGGCCATCTCAAGGGAGTGGGCAGAGAGAAAGAAAAAGGGAAAAAAAGAAATGTATATCATAACCGTTGTATATTTAAAAGGAATAGCAAGTTGTACATTGTAGATTTGTAGTTTCTTGTGCAGTTGTCTTTTTTATTATACTAAAGCATAATATACAAAGTTTTGATAATATACTAAAAGTTTAATATACTAAGTAGATTATACTATGTTATGGAAATACTTGTTTTGTTACATAAATTTAAAAAATGAGTGAGATGATATGAATCTAGCATAAGACTTCTCACTTCTAATCCAGGGCTTTTTCCACTTTACTGAGTTGCATGCATGAGCACCTAGGCAAACAAAGTACATTTCTCTTTATTACATACTCTTTTTATTTCTTTTCTTTCTTTTTCTTTCTTCCTTTCTTTTTTCTTTCTTTCTTTGTTTCTTTGTTTCTTTCTTTCTTTCTTCCTTTCTTCCTTTGTTTCTTTCTTTCTTTTTTTAAGACATAAGTCTTTATTTCTTTTGTGAATCATGCACAGTAGAGGTGTCAAACACACAGCCCACGATACTCCTGACTGCTTCCAGAAACCAGATTAAAATGTAATTGGGAAATATTTAACACATTAACAAAGGTATATTTATTACATATTCTTAAGGCTGTGTTCTCTTGTGTTGATACTTGGGACTATTAGATAATTACAACTAATGGTTAAAGATTACTTGCTAATGGATAAACAAGAGCTATCTCTCTGTCTCCTACAAGAGAAGAATATAGGCTTTGGATCATGGCAGACTTTGGGAGAATCCCTCCCTGTGCCTGGAGTACAGTGGTTTCAATTACTCTCAGGAAGATAGGAGTGCTGTGAACACCTGTGAGGAGGGAGGGCTATTGATTGCATGGGAGAGACCCAACCTCTCAGCTAGTGACAAAGAAGGCAGCAAGTTTATTGGGCTGCCCCAGTTTTCATACACACACTGTGTAGTAGGGGAATCATTTTCTCCATTCACCAGTAGGGAAGCCCAGCCTCTCCTATCAAATGCCTCATCACCTGGGAAAATGGCAGGAGGTCTCCTGGGACAACTACTTCTCTCTCTATCCCTGCTGTTCCTATTGACTTTTTCTGTGTCTTTCTGTCTCTTTTAAAAGCTCTCTGTTTCCCTGTTGCTGTCTTTTTCTCTCCTGGCTACTTTCCATAAGTCTCAGTTCCTAGTTCTCTTTTGATTGAATCCTTATTTTTCAGACTTTCTTAAATACATCAGGCATTATTTTCCTGTCTTGTCTAGAACCAGTGACCATTACTGCCCCGATTCTATGACATCTGTAATAGACTGAGTTCTAAGCTGTATGTCTGAGAATCGGAGCAAGCCCCACGCTTTTCTAGCCCTTGTAGAACCATTCCAGTCTTTTGTAAAATGAGAAATAGTATAATGCAGGGGAATCTAAACTTTGGGTTGAAATCCTGTCTCTTAACTACATTTACTTATGTGATCTTAGGCAAGTCCCGTCACATATCTTCACATATGAGACTTCGTTGCTTGGTCTATAAAGTGAGGGCAGGTAGACTAAAGGCTCCTTTAGTTCTAATTATTTGAGGGTAGAATAATTAAAAAAATCTATTCACAGTCTCATGGCTTGGCACATAGTAAGTACTTTAAAAACACTTTGGGATTAATTAAAATACTAGAATGTTAGAGCTGGAAAGAGTGATCGAGACCATCTGGTTCAACCTTATCATTTTCAGAAAGGGAAGAAATGCCAGCAAAATTGGTCAAACCCTATAATTTATGGTGATGGGAAGAAATCCTTCATGGAAAGGTTAGCAGAGAGTAATCTTGATACACACTCTTCTTGCCTTTCAGTGGTCTGTTTCTGGGATGTGAAGTAGGGTGGGAGAAGATTTGAAGTAGAAGAAGGAAAAGGCATGGTTTGAGTCCCTCAATTAAATTTAAATTGTGCTGAAAAACATTCAGTGGATGTTTGTGGACCCACTCCATTTCCCACTCAGTTCTGTTCTTCACATTCTGACTTATAAAACCATGCCTCAGCTACATACTCGAAGTGCCCTCAGTGGGGCCTCCTTGCCCTGAAACATTGATCATCCCTATGGCCTTGTTATTGTGGTATATGCCATGCTAGCCCCCTTCCCTCACTGGTTAGTTCCTCCAGGACAGTCCATTTTGTAGAGGGACCCAGGCTGGCTGGCCTTCGTTCTCTTCCTGGCTCTGATCTTAATTTTCTAGACTTCAAAACCAAGTCTCTGCTGATCATCGTAGAACTTCCCTCAGTATCTATGGCCTTCTCACCCTGGAATATCTCTCTCCCTTTCTCCCACGGATAAGTTCCACCTAACATTTCCATTTTGTGGAGGCACCCAGGCTGGGCAGCCTTCATTCCTCTCCTGGCTCTGTCCTTTACTTTCTGGACTTTCAAAACCATGTCCTTGCATGAAGTCTCTTCATTTCTCTTCTTTCTTATTCCTTAACCCCTGAGTTTTAAAGCCCATTTGTGTTCTTCTCCCCCATTCCAATATAAGCTCCTTGGGGTATCATCAACCTCATTCTTTTTGCCTTTATTTCTGGCCCCAGGGCTTAGCACAGGTCTTAGAACATAGTAAATACTTTTGTTTTTTCTCCTATAGGATAATCCCAAATCAATGAGCATTCATTGTCTACTACAGACAAGTCTCTCTCTGGGCCCCTGGGAACATGAAGGTAAAAAAGACACAAAACCTGCTCAGAGTGACTGTCATCTATTGAAGGGGATACAATGTGTACATGGATCAGTATAATCCAAAGCAAAGTATAATGGTGGAAAGGAGGGTTCTAGCCAAAATGTGTTAGGTAAAGGTGAACAGGGAGGAAGATGCTTCCACTGGGAAGAAGAGGGAAGGATTTACGGAGGAGGCAGAATCTGAACTAAGCTTTAAGAGGAAGGGAATATTTTATAAGGAGAGATGAGGAGATAATGCCTTCTAGCCTTCATGACCATGGCTTTGTGCTCATCCACAGAGGGCACAGGTGGCATCTTGAGGTCAAGAAACAGTTAAGGTAAGAGTCAAGTTTGGCTCGAATATAGTATGTATAAAGGGGAAAACAAGGTTGGAAAGGCAGGTAGGAGACAGATTACAAACAGTCCTAAAGCTGTCCCTATGGGCCTTTCCTGGTCTCCTCAGCTGTTGGGGGAGATAGCTTCCTTCCCCAAATTATGTCATAGTGATTTTGCATATGCTTATTCATCTTCAAGTTGTACATAAATAGTGAGCATCTAGGTTGTTCAGTGGATAGAATGATGGGCCTGGGGTTAGGAAGATCATAATTCAAATGTGGATGCAGATACTAGCTATGTCATCCTGGACAAGTCACATAACTATTATCTGCCTCAGTTTCTTTTTCTGTAAAATAGATTATAATAATGCCAATTGCCTCCCAGGGCTGTTGTGAGGATAAAATATGATAATATTGTAAAGTCTTTAATCAATATATTGTTGTTCAGTTGTTTTCAATTGTGTCCAACTCTTCACAACCCCATTTAGGGTTTTCTCAGCAAAGATATTAGAATGATTTGCCATTTCCTTCTCTAGGTCATTTTACAGATGAGGAAACTGAGGCAAATGGGGGTTAAATGACTTGCCAAGGGTTACACAGCTAGTAAGTGTCTGAAGCCAGATTTGAACTCAGGTCTTTCTGACTCCAGTTCCAGTACTCTATCCACTGTACCACTGAGGGCTCAAGCAACATATAAATGTTAGCTATTGTTGTTATTGTTATTATCATCATTTTGTCTTTTTCCATTAGAACACTGGCTTCTATTTTTTCTTCTTATCCCTAGCACCTAACACATGGCCAGCCCATAATAGATGTTTAGTAAATTCTTAATTAATTGATCATTTTATAGACAATAGGAAATCACTGAATATATTTGAACAGAAAATTTGAAAGGATCTGACCTGAGAATATGGGAAATTTCTTTGACAGTTGTGTATGAGATTGACTAGAGAAGGGCTCTATTGAGTGAATGAATGAATGAATGAATGAATGAAAGAATGAATGATTGAATGAGGATTTGTTAACCACTTTTTATATGTTAAACACTGTGCTAAGTGCTTGGGATACAAATCAGAAGAAAGCTAGACAGTCCTTGTCTCCAACTGGGAGAGTCAACTCAAAAAAGATAGTTCAGCCAATATCAAGGTCCAGAAATCTTAAGGCACAATAGCATGATGAATTGCAAAGCCCGGAAGTCCTAATGACATATCTGTAGGTCAGATGACAGCCCTGGGGTCTTCATAGTGCATAGAGACAGTACAGATGAAAAAGTTTGGGGGATCTCAGGATGAAATCATGGGGGAAATGGGAAACCTCAATGATCTTCCATCTCATCATTTCAACAGTGGCAGTTATGTGACTGTTGTCCATCCTTCATTTTTTTTTGGAGGGGGGAAGGGAGGGCAATTGGGGTTAAGTGACCTGCCCAAGGTCACACAGCTAGTAAGTGTCAAGTGTATGAAGCTGGATTTGAACTCAGGTCCTCCTGTGCCACCTAACTGCCCCTATCCTTCATTTTTGAAGAGGATTAATGATGCGGTGAGTGACGGCATGACTTGAGCATGAATTGGATTTAAGTGAGGCAGGGTTGCACAAAGTCATCAGCCTCACTCTCTCTTCTAGAATCAGTAAAGTCCAGTGGCAAGACAGAAGTTGGGACAACTGGCAATGGCTCAAGATGTAGTAGATGACTTTGGCATTTTTGATGGTTGATCAGGCTCTAAGCACCCCACATGCCTGTTTCAGCTGCCTCCACGGCCATTGGAACAAACTGTTCTTAGTCATCCACTCCCCTGGGGGAAGTTTTCACATACTTTGGAAAGACATCCCCTTAACTCACCCATGGGATTGAGACCTGTTGAGTACCCTCAGCCTAGTTTAACCCACTGCCTGAGATGATTTTGCCAGAGTGTGGCCTTTGCTTACGTTCCAGCTTCTTGGAGCCATAGGTGAGAACAGGGTGAAGGTAGACACCAAAGGTGAATGAGCAGCCCTGAAAAGTGCTTGACAAACCCTCAAGCCAGAGGTGCTAGTCCTCCCTGAACACCCTTAGTGAATAGAGAACCACCTATCTACTTCTTGGAGTCAAGAAAACCAATCCAGCCTCAGATTACAACCTTGGTAACATGGGGAAATCACTTAGCACCTGTTTGCCTCAGTTTCCTCAACTGTAAAATGGGGCTATTAATAGGACACACCTCACAGGGTTGTTACAAGGATCAAATGAGATGATGTTTGTAAAGCACTTAGCACAGTGCCTGGCACATAGTAGGCCCTACATAAGTACTTATTCCCTTCCCCTGAAGGAATAGATTCGATGACTCCCATATTAATCAATTGGTGTGAGTGGTCAGGTGGCATGGATGGATCCTGGGCAGCCATGGACAGGAAAAGGGCTGAAGGAAACCTCCATACTAGGTTATTAAAATAGAAAAAGTTGTAGGTGATGAATGACTCAACTAGAGTGGGGGCCTGAAGACTGTTTTTTTTTCTCAGATATTCTTAAGATAGTGATTTCCCAAAGGATGTTACTTTACTCAGACTACAAGGAACAAAAAAACTTTTCTGGAGTCTAGTAGGATGAGGTGCATTATGGTACTCAAGAGAAAGTCATTGGGAGGGGTTGGGACAGTGGTCAGAAGAGATGCTTGTAAGAGAGTTCTGGTTAGTTGTCACTTGCTAGGTACTTTTATGACATTGGCCAAGACACATCTATTAAATGAGGTTAGACTAGGAGATTTCTAAGGTCCTTACCAGTCAGTTTCTTTTGGGATCTAAGTATGAGGAAAGGGAAGGAGTAGGAAAGAAAGGAGGAAAAAGAAGAAAAGGAAAGATTTTAATTAGAGGCAAGAAAAGAAAGGAGATAGTTCCACTGGGCATCAGGCTAGACATACCTTTGCTGAGGGGAATTAAATAGCTTGGCTTGATTTTGCATAATTAGAACAAGTTCAAGACTTGGGGAAAGCTTTTCAGAGCTTTCAGCTGGCTGAGGAGCAGTGTTGTACAGTGGGAAAACTCTAGACTGAGAAGCAGGAAAGTTGGGTTCTATGGCAGAATCCCCCCAAATAAATACAATATATTTTGGACAATTAATTTCCCTTCTCTGGACCTTAGCTTCATTGTCTGTAAAATCAGGGGGGTGGGACGCACAGCTTTCTGCATGCTGTAGGCATTTAGTGTGAGTTTATGGAATTATAGTGAATAATCTCTTATGTCCTCTCCAGTTTTGATGGCCTTGGTGATAAGTATTTTTTAACTCCTGCAATAGCATTTAGGATATTAAACTATACCACAGAATTACAAAACTTGGAAGTTGGAAGGATCTTCAGTAGATATGCCATCCAAAGCATATTCCAAAGGAATCCATGCTATGACCTATCTGATGAGTGGTTTCCCATTCTCTGCTTTAAGACTTCCAATGAGGAGGAGCCCATCATGTTGCAGGTAGCCCTTCCTACTTATAGATAGCTCTAATTGCTAGAAACTTTTCTTGACAATGAGAATAAATTTGCCTTTTTAAAATTTTTTTACCTATTAGTCCTTGCTGTGCTCTTTAAAGCCAAGTAGAACAAGTAATTCTACTCCACATGACAGCCATTTAAATACTTGACGAGCATTGTCACATCCCCCCCTAAGGCTTCTTTTCTCTAAGGTAAACATCCTTATTTCTTTGAGCCAATCCTCATATAATGAGGACTCAAAGCCCTTCACTATGCCAGTTGTCCTCCGCAGACTATCAAGGTCCTTCTTAAGCTGTGACTCCTAGAATTGAAAGCAATATCCCAGATGTGGTCTCACCAGGAATCATCAGTTGATTCTTGCAGAATTGCACCTCCTTCTTTCAAAATCTATGGCTCTTGAGATCACATGAGATTTTTTTTTGTCTGCCACACCAAAATATTGAGTTCACAGTCCATTAAAACCTCAGATCTTTGTCAATAAGAGGTTGGTGTGGGAGAGAATTTGGAACTCAAAGTTTTAAAAATGAATGGTAAAATTATTTTTTACATGTAACTAGGGAAAAATAAAATATTAAATAAATACTATAAAGCAAAAGAGCAAAGCAAAACAAAACACCTCATATCTTTTTTAAGGAAACTTGCTGTCTAACTATCTCTGCCCTCTTCCCTAGCCCTTCCTATGCTTACAAAGTTGATTTTTAGATTTTTTTTTAAGAAGTCAGTTAAGAAACACTTGAAGAGGGACAGAATGAAGGAACAGCCAAGCCAGGATTTGAACCCTGGTTGTCTGGCTTTAAATCCAGTTCTCTTTCTCCTATATCACCTTTCCTCCTAACAGAACTATCTTAACATGACTCAACTTTGGCAATTCAGAGGAGTTCAAATGGACAGTTCAACTTGGAAGCATAATGTAGTGGAAATAATGCTGAATTTGGAGCCAGAGAACCTAGGTTCAAAATCAACCTCTGCCACTTACTACGGGTGCAGTCCTAGGCAAATAACTGCTCTGGGCTTTGTTTTCATCAGGTGTAACTTACAGAGAGTCCAGGGGAAGGTAGTCAGGATGGTAAAGGGCCAACATTAGGGCTGGATGTATTGACCTGTAAGCCCCCCTTTCAGTTCTAAAGTGATGATTTTATAATTCAATTGTTAAAAATTATGTAAGCGGGCAGCACTTTTACTCTGTCTATAAAAATGAAGGAAAAAGTTACCAGATTCACCTCTTTCTCTCTAATATTACTTATGTGCCTCCTTGAGTTTTTTTTAATGACTCAAAACAGTTTGCATGACCTCAGTGACAACTACTAAAAGGAAAAATGAAAAGTGTTATACATATGTATCCCCAGCCCCAGAGAGGTTCAATTGAAATTTTAGAGTGGGAGTGAGGACGACACACATTCTGCTTGTATTCTGCTTGTACTCTGTACAAGCTTGTACTCTGCAAAAGAGGTGAAAGGAATTTACTCACCCTGGCACAGCTAGAAG
>JAQQSW010016089.1:0-11746 GCA_028646575.1 Pseudocheirus occidentalis | reverse complement strand
GATAATATGAGTAAGAACATTTACTCAACTGTGTTTATCTTTTGGTTTGAGAATCTGAAATCTTAAGTGGAAACAGAGGAAGAGAGAAAACTACCTTTAATAGATCTACCAAGTTTGATAACACTGAAAACAGCAGGCACAATGTAGGTTACAGTACATCAACAAGCCTTTACGAAGCACTTGATTGTGTTCAGTTGTTTCAGTCTTGTCCAACTCTCCATGACCCCATTTGGGGTTTTCTTGGCAAAGATACTGGGGTGTTTTGCCACTTCCCTCTCTAGCTCATTTTGCAGATGAGCAACTGAGACAAACAGGGTTAAGTGACTTGCCCAGGGTCACAAAACTAGGAAATGTTTGAGGCCAGACTTGAATTCAGGAAGTTGAGTCTTCATGACTCCAGCCCAGCACTCTATTCACTGTGCGCTCCAGCTGCCCATAAATCAGCAGCTTCCAAATCGTTCTCTCTCCTTTTTCCCCCCACAGAGTTCAATCCTGTTTCTCAGCTTTTGTCTTTATTCCTCTACCTTTTGTCATCCTCAGAGACTTAAGTATATTTGTTGATATTCCCTTCAACAATCTCACCTCCCTATTCATGGATCTCAACTCTTATGATGTGCAGCGTAACTACATCTCAGAAATGCACAATGTTCTCATACCAATCAATTGACTAGTATTTCTTATGCATCCACTATATGCCATACACCATTCTAGGCACATGTACACATATAATTAGATATGCAACAAATACGGAGTAAAAGCAAGGTAATTTTTTGGAGGTATATTCAAGGTACACAAGAGAGCTGGATATCAGGAGAAGATTCAGGTAAAAGGGAACATTTGCAAAGGTGAAGAGGGAATACATTCTAGATCTGGGGAACAGCTTGTGCAAGGCATAGGGATATGACTTGGAATGTTGTAATGGACAGCAGGTAAGTCAGTGATAAATAAATGCCCACTGAATCACACTGTATAAAGTGCTCCTTTGTCAGGTGCATTTTAAATGTGCAGTCCACTTAGATCATTAGAATATTTTCCATGATACTACCTCAACTATCATACAGGTAATATAAAGATCATATTGACACAACGAGCTGCTGAAGGTCAAGAACCAGGGCACTACCAAAATCATTCCCGAAATTTAATGGGTGGCATCCTTTCCACTGGCTCATGTTTAATTTTTGAGAGTGAGTTGTGAGCTTTGTGGACAAAGGGGTAGAAGGTCCATGCCTAGGCTGGTTAGAGTAATTCTTCATCAGCTTATCCCTAAGGGAAATTATAAATATAGGCTTAGGATATTAGAATTGGCAGGTACATTAGAGATGATCTAATTCAACACCCTCATTTTATATGTGAAGTAACTGAGGCCTCCAGAGGAGAAATGCCTTGCCTAAGGTCACCTAGAAAATGGTGCAGCTGGGGTTTCCAAATCATCACTCTTTCTACCATCACCAACATGTCATGTTGTTTGCCTTTCTCTTCTACCTCTTAGGGGTTTTTTGTTTTTGTTTTTTTTTTTCCTTTGCTTTGGTATTTCCTTTTGGACTTGAACCAGAAGACTAAGTGGTCAGTGGGAGTCCATCCTCTGATGCTGGCCATGTGTTTTTTCACTTGATTCAGAGTCTCCTCTCAAGGGGACATAGGCTTCTCTGTTTCGGAAGTAAACAAATCCCAGACAGCTTTGTGGGGGTTGACTCTTTTTCTGTAGAAAGGCTGAAGGCTCACCAAGAAAAAGGAGCAATCTTTCCTTCCCTGACTAGACCAGCAGCCAGACCTCCCCATGAGAGGAAAACTAGGTTCCTCTCCCAGGCCTCCTTTATGGCCACAGAATGTCAGCAATGTTGGAAACCAAACTCAGTGGTGTAGGTCTGTTGAATAACATTGAGGTCACATATGTTTGGCTCAGGGATTCTTGGTTTTCCTGTTGGATTGATCAGTCAATCAATCAATCCAACAAGTATTCATTAGGTGCCTACTATGTGCCAGGCATTATGTTCAGCACTGGCAATCCAAATACAAGGAGTGAAACAATTCCTAGTTTCAAGAAGCTTAGCTGCCATCGTCCTAGAATTTAGAGACAATTTTATTATCACCCTTCTTTATTTTACGGATAAGAAATCCATCCTGCCTTTTTAATATTCATAATTTCTATTATGCAATGGCATCTTTACCCTCTAAAAATCTGTCTTGCTTTCAGTCAAGTTGCTGGTTTCTCTTGGAACCTAGTATGCTTCTGAGGGGCCTCAATCCTTAATAAATGCCTGTACTTGGATTAGAGGTGGTCTAGCTTCTGAATTCTTTGAGACAATCCCCACAACACACCATGAAACTGTGACAGAACCATCAGTGAATTCCAGTTGCCTCTAGGATAAAGCACCAGGCTTCATATTTAAAGATCTTAACAATTTGTGTCTATCCCACTTTCCAGGATTATTTCACACATCTTTAGATGAACTGTACATTCCAGCCAAAGAGGCTTCTCTGCTATACCCTGAACTCGATTCCATCATTCCCACTGGATGTTTTCTAACAGGCCTTCCTCATCTCCACCTCTTTGAATCCTTAGCTTTCTTAAAGACTAAAATAAAATAAAATAAAACAAAATAAAATAAAATAGTTGGAAGGAAGAGAAGACTGTGACTTGTTCAGGGTCACACAGTCAGTAGGTGTCAGAGATGGGGTTTGAAGCCAGGTCTTCTGGTCTCCAAGGCCCACTCTCCACCCACTAAGCATGCTATCTTCAGAAATAATTAAGGGATTTTTATTATTCCTACTTGGATTCATGTGTGTTTTCCTATTGGATTTCACGTATGATTTCCTTTTGGAAGTCTGTTTCTTCCCCTTTCTCTTCCTCAGAGTATCAGGTATCTACAGTAGCCTGTTCCTATGCTGTATTCCTCTTTGTAGAATGCAGATACCAGAGATCAGGAATTGTTTTTAGGTTTGTCTTTGCATCTCTGGCTTACAGGAAATACAGTGCCTTGCAAAAAGCATGTTTTGAATAAATGCTTATATTTGATTGTGTTTGGTCTTTTTAGTAGCCTAGTTGCGGACCCTGAAAACAATTGGAAGCATCCAGGGCATTCAACTCCCACTGAAGAGAAAAGAGAAATAGATGGCTAATTTAGAACTTCTTCTACCAGCTTTGAAGAAGGAAAAGACAAAACCAACAGCCTGCTATGTGTATATATAAACTTTATGTGAGAGAGAAAGCTTGGACCTGGGAGACAAAGAGCCTCGTTGTCACCTTAGGCAGCTCTGCCTTTTCTTAAGAGATGTGATTATTGCCCGTTAGTGTGGCATAGGCTGCTCCGGTCTGTGTAGACCATAAAACAAAAACAGTGTGATTTTATTTGGTAGAGATTTTCTGGGTGGTCTTTGGTAAGTGATCCAGGCTCTCTGGAACAATTTCTTAAGAGTAGTATAAGACTCTGGCCAAGTAGAAATAATAAAAATCCCTTCATTATTTCTGAAGGTAGCCTGCTTAGTGGGTGGAGAGTGGGCCTTGGAGACCAGAAAACCTGGCTTCAAACCCCATCTCTGACACATACTGACTGTGTGACCCTGAATAAGTCACAGTCTTCTGTTCCTTCCAACTCTTTTATTTTATTTTATTAGTTTGCAGAATAGGTGCCGACCTATAGGTTCAACAGCCTCCCCCCTCCCCCATCCTAATACTCATATAATGTGGTGGAAAGAACTCAAGGCTGGAAGTCAAGAGAGCTGTGTTTTAGTCCTTTATATGATGTCGTATAAGCTATATGGCTCTGGGCAAGTTATTCTCTTTTTAAAAAAATTTATTAATGCCTTACTTTTTTTTGGTTTTTGGAGGGTCAGTTGGAGTTAAGTGACTTGCCCAAGGTCACATGGCTAGTAAGTATTAAGTGTCTGAGGCTGGAATTGAACACAGGTCCTCCTGACTCCAGGGCCAGTACTCTATTCTCTGTGCCACCTAGCTGCCCCGTATTGCTTTACTTTTATATTACAAATATTTATAGGTTACTCCCTCTCTTGAAAAAATTCTTGTGACAAAGTAAAAGATTTAAGCAAAACTACCAATACAGTGATCTCATCAGAAAGTGCAGGCAACATCTGTCTGTAGCACCACCCTTCCCTATAACCTCTCTATTAAAAAAATCAATGAAGAAAAATTGTTTTTCTCTCCTCCCCATTCTTTACCCCATTGAAAAAAAGAGAAAAGAACAACAAATTTCTTAAAACAAATATACAGAGTGGGGTAAAACAAATTCCTTCATTGGCTGTAAATATATATGTGTGTGTGTATGTGTGTGTGTGTACATATGTACTCACATATATATGTGTATACATTTGTACATATGTGAGTATGTATATATGTACATATCCATGTATGTATATTGCGTGTATTGCATATTTATGGAAGATCTTCTTTCTGAGTTTATGTAGTAGGTAACTGTTCTGAAATCTACCTACCCCAGTAGAGAAATTATAGAGGTAAGAAAAACCTAGGTTTTGTTGTTATGTTTAAGCAGAGGTTCAGCTCTCAGACAAAGTAAAATCTGAATAAATATTAGGATTCAACCAAGACTTCTTTTGGCAAAATTATATCAGAGTGACATATAAATAATTGTTTTACATATTGCAATCTTATATATTCCTCTTAGGCCATAAGAGTTAAAGAAAAGACATATTCATAATCCCATGCTTCATTCAATGTTATAAAAATTGAACAGTTATAATTTCACACATAAACAAACCTAGTTAAACAGACTTTAGGATAAACTAAGTCAAGCTGCATATTAAATGACATATAGGAGATTCACAAACAGGCTGATCTGATGGAGAGGGAAAATTTACATGTTACCGAGATGACCATGAATACTGAGTCAGGGAAATCCTTCCTAAAATAGTTGGCTATGGGAAATAAACAATTAAATGACTTTAGGTAGCTCAAATTCCCCTTTGACTTTTGTCAAAGGAATGTCAAGCAGTCTTCTCTTAACATTATTATTACAGGAATCTGGTTTGGTAAGAGGAGTTTAATATTAATAGAAGACAGACTTTGAGTAAATAAAAAGTTGCAGGAGGAATGGCCCTGAGCCTTGAATAGTAAAAACTTAATAAAAAGGAATTAAAATTCCCATGGTATTGTATACATATATATATTTATGTATAAAATTCTGAAACCTGAATTTGTTACTTCTCTGACAGGAGTTAATTTTTCACGGATCCTTTAGAATCATGAATAATCATTTTATTGCTTATAGTTCCTACAGCTTTCAAAGCTGTTTGTCTTCACAGCGTTGCTGTTATTAAAGAACTTGTTCTCCTGGCTCATTTCATTTTGCATCAGTTTACAAAAGTTTTCAAAATTGTTTCTATAATATTGATATAGAGTATACATTATTATTCTGTGTTCTCTCAATTTACGTGAGTTCATATAAGTCTTTCTATGGCTCTGAAATCATCCGTTTCCTTATTTCTTAAAGTGGAATACTGCTACTCTGTCACATTCACACGCCAGGATTTATTTGGTCATTTCCTAATTGAGTTACATCCCTTCAGTTTTCCAATTTGTTGTTGCTGTTTTTGCCAGAACAAAAAGAGCTGGCATAAATATTTTTGTACCTATAAGACCCTTTGTTCTTTTTTTTTTATCTCTTTTGGGCACAGGTCAAGCAGTGGTATAGCTGAGTCAAAGGGCATGGACTCTTAATAACGTCATATATATAATTCCAAGATTCTTTCCAGAATGCTTCTACCCATTCACAGGCACAACCACTGTGAATCAATGTGTCTACTTCCTCACCGTCCCTCTAACATGTAGCATTTTCTTTTTCTGCCATTTTTGTTAATCTTGCATTGGAAATAATAATCTTTGTGCTAATAAATTTCTCAGGGTTGTTATGGTACAACCTTTTTGTATACTTTCAAGTGCTACAGGACTGTGAATTGTTGTCATTATGATACAAGACCTTACAATTTGCAGAACACTTTCATTTCTATTATCTTATGTGGTCCTGACAAGAGTCCTTCAAGGCTGCCAGGTCAGGGATTATACTCTCTATTTTACTGAAGAAATCATGGTTTAGAGAGGCAAGATTTACTTTCTTTATAAATTAGTTTTTAAAAAAATTAATAAGCATTTATTTTCTCTCCCATCCCCCCTCACCTCAGAGTGGGTTGGTGGGTTAAACTTGGTAACAAATTTGTATAATCAAACAAAACAAATTCTCACATTGACTATCAATGTGTCTCATCTGGCATACTTAGTCAAACACCTCTCTGTCAAGAGATGACTCTTGACATGAAACACTTCATTTTCCCAGGCTCAGAGAATTAGTCAGTGTTGAACTCAGGTATTTTAACTTCTAGTCCAACACACTCTCCATTATCTTGAAATGCCAGCATATATTTAAAGGGCATCTTCTGTCTTTCTGGGTTTCCAAAAGAAGGAGAGTCGAATTTTTGACATCATCTAGTCCAGTCTTCTGTTAATTATAGTAATCTGCTCTTTAGCAACTGGGATAGATAGTTACCTAGAATCTGCACAAATACGTCTAGTACATGGGAGTCTATTAGTTCCCAGTACATTCCATTCTGTTATCAAAAAACAAACATTTACTATGTTCAAGGAATTGTGTTAGGCATTAAGGATACAAAGACAAAATCAAAATAGTTCCTGCCTTCAAGGATTTTGCATTCTGAGAGCAACAAGGGGAGATGACATGCACATATATATGCAAGTCACATACATCATAGGTACAAAGCAGCTTTGTTGGAAAAAGCATGAGGTTCTAGGAGTGGGGCGAGGAGAGATGCCAGGAAAGGTATAAGTGATGCTTGAACTGAGACCTGAAGGAAGCCAGGGATTGTCAGATGCTGATTTGAGGAGGGAGAACATTTTAAGTATGAGGAAAAGCTAGGGTAAAGGAGGTGGAGTGGTGTATTTAAATGGTAAATGGAGGCATTGATATTTAATTCTAAAGGTACTGAAATTGATTGACTACCTGAGTGGTCACGTGGACTTTTAGGAAAATTCCTTTGGTGGCTATGTGTAGGCTGGATTAGAGTTGGGAGAGATTTAAGGCAGTGAAATCAGTTAGGAGACTATTTCAAGGATCCATGAGAGAGCTGTTGGCCTGAACTAAGTTGTGTGAGTAAAGAGAAGGGGCTGTGTTTGAAAGACGGGGAGACAGAAATAATTAGATTTGGCAACTCATTGGTTATGTGGGGTAAATGAGACTGAGAGTTTGTGTGATACCAAGGCAAAAATATAGTAACTTCTTAGCTTTTTTCTCCCAGTCCTGCTTCTGACTTTGTCCTCTGGGGTCAGATAAAATCAATCCCAACTAATCCCTGCTCCACATGGTAGCCCAGCAAATATTTGAATGCAGCTTTCATTGCCCCTTAAGTCTTCTCTCCTCTAAGCTAAACACTCCAACTTTCTTTAGCTGGCCCTTGGATGGTATTACTTATTGGGTCCTCTACATTTGATGACTTTCCTCTGAGTACACCACGATTGATACGGCCACTTTCAAAACGTAGGTCTCAGAACTGAACATGAAATTTTAGAAGGAGACACTGTTTTCTTCCCATCATTAATCCCATTTCTCTCCCCGCCCCCACATATGCATGTTGGTCAGATTTGCTCCCCTCCATGTGATGGGAAAAGATATATATCATTAGCTGCAGCAGCCAAATGTAACTTGGAGATTCACAGGATGGGACTTCACGATGCTGATACTATGCCAACTACAGTGGGTCTTCCTACAGGCACACTCATGCAAATCAGTGGGCAGGGGCGGGTGTGTGTTAGGGGAGGGAGTTCTTTACTTTGGAATGGTTTCTCTGACAATGTACCAAGCTCTATTTGTTGACTTCAGTAGAAAGTAGCCCTTGGCACAAACAACTCTAGGCCATTCAGATTAGATTTCATTTCTGGGCAGAATGGGCTGAATCTTAGGTCAAGGTTACGAGTACAGTCAAACTTTTCAGAACCAGAACGAGAGTGAGACTCTGTAGCAAGGGAAGCAGGCGACCTTTTCTTCATGAGAGTGTAAAACTGCTGGGCATATACTCAATGACACTTATACCTAGGTTAGAGGAATGTGTGGCTATGTCTCATGAGATGCTTATAAGCACACTGGTACAAACAGAAAGCATCCTGGCTGGGGAGTCAGGAGACCTGGGTTCTAGTCCTGGCTGTGTCTCTCATTGTGGGAAGTCACCCCAGCTTCTGGACCCTTGAACAAGATAACCTCTTAAGTCTCCTTCCTTCTCTGGGAATTGATAGTCATAGGATATAGGAAGAAAGCCAAAGGAAGCTCAGAGGTCTTCTGGTACAAACCTCTCATTTTATAGATGAAGAAACTGAGGCCCAGAGAAGCTAATGACTTGCCCAAGGTTACACAGGTGGTTGTCCGAGGCACAATTTGAACCCAGATCCTCTGACTCCAGAGGTGATAAACACAAGCCTACATAAAATTTCAGAGTTGGTTCCTATAAGACAACATAATTTTTCTTAACAAGGAACAGGAGGGGAAAAAAAAGCAAATTCGTGTTTCTGCCTTGGTTTAGTATGCCCATGTCTACTGTTTACTTCCTGGATTTCTCAGAACACCTTACCATCCTTATCTTGCATAATGTGTTTAATTAGATGCAAAGATACTATCAGGGTCACTGATGAGCATGTAGTTTAGCCAAAGCAAAAAAACCTACCTATAAGCTATACTGGAAGAGACTGGCTCGAGTCACTTAGTAGGTATTTTCAGAGTCACAAAACTGGTCACTTTTCCCTCCTTCCTGGGGCTACATGGCTTCTAAGAGAGTTTCCCATTTTCTCAACTAAACAAGTACCTTTTTGGTTTTTGTTGCTGTTGAAGAAAGCCTGAACAAACAGTGCCCATCCTGACTGGAACCACTTCATTTGCCAGTCTGGGTGGAGGATGGCTCCAAGCTCCAGGCGTCAGGTTTGGCTTACAAGAAGGATGACTTGTGCTCCTTGTTGATTACTGGCTTCAGGCCAGGGATTCAGATGCCAGACCCTTGAAGTAAATCAATCTTGAGGCTGTTCATTTCTTCCATCCCATCCTGACCCAAACTGTCCCATCTTGTCCAATCCCCTAGCACGTCTGAGCCTGCAGATGAGTGACTCCAGGGGCTTCTCAGAATAGGCTCCTCAGTATGATAGTTAGTCTTGCATTTTTTGGGGGCAGTGGTGGTGAAGCATAGAGGTGGAAAGGTAGGAGAGAGAAACATGCTATCATTGGCCTCCCTGCTCCATGGCATCCTAGGGGATCCTGGAGAGGCAAGGAGGGGAGGAGAGGAAAAGACCCATGCCATTTCCTTTAAGAAATCATCTAGCCCTATGAGTCAGTTTGATAAGGAGGGAGGTTATTACATTGTGAATTCTGTCTAAATCACAGCAGTAATCTGGTTATTTGTCAGAAACACATTGGTTCTCTTAGAATCTAGAAACCAACTGAGCCAGTAGAAGGTCAACAGAATAATCATCTTCTGGTTTCCTTTGCACCTGTAGAATCAGAAGTTTGCGAGGATACTTTCCATCCTGGGCTGCACTCCCATTTCACCTGCATGAGATGGACTTTTCTGGCTGATCCTCTAAGTTCTTTGTGCTAAAAGACTGTTTCACTCCAACTTTTTGCTGGTTCTGCTGTTTTAGGATTGTTTTACGGCTCTATTTTATGGTTGTTTGGAGGTGAGTATGGGAAAATTGCAGTGGTTAGCTGCTTATTCTACCATCTTGGCTCCCAGAAATGACCATGGGTAGATCCAGAGGGAGCGGGACAACCCCTTCTAGGAGCTCTGATAATTAATCCTTTTGTTTGCATGATGCTTGTCTCTACTTCCAGTAGTTTGTTTTCTCAGCTAATGCTTTTCGAAGAGGTGGTGAAAGAACAGGAGAGCTCACTGACCAGTTCAGTCATGATTGCCAGCCCCAGACTCCTGGCACAATATACTCCATTTCAATTAAGCATTTATTAAGCACCTACTGTTTGCTAGACAATGGGCATGAGGAGATAAAATCAAAATCGTTTTTGCCCTCGAGGAGTTTGCATCATACTTGGAACAAAGAGCACAGACACAGAGAAACAAATACAAAATATATTTTTAAAAATGCAAAGTTATTTTGAGGACACTAACAATGTAGGGCATAGAGTGCTAGACCTGGAGTCAGGAAAACTCATCTTCCTGAGTTCAAATCTGGCCTCAGACACTTAACAACTGTGCGACCCTAGGCAAGTCATTTGGTCCTGTTTGCCTCAGTTTCCTCATCTGGAAAAGGAACTTGGGAAAGAAATGGCAAACCATTCCAGCATCTTTGCCAAGAATACCCCAGGTGGGATCGCAAAGAGTTGAACATGACTAAAAATGACTGAGCAACAACAACATAAAACAACTGACAAGATTAGTAAAGACTCTTATAGAAGATGGAATCTGATATGAGTTTTTAAAGGAGTAAGGGATTCCAGAGGGAGGCAGGCAGGGAGAGAACACAAGCCATTGTGGGAAAGCCTGTGTATGACAGGAGATGAATGTCAGTAAGTATGCCTGTTTAACCAAAATATATAGACTGGGTAAGGGAACTAAGGTAGAAGCAATATCCTAACCTCTGCCACCATGCAGCTTAGGCCAGTTCTTCCTTGAAAGGTATTGAAACTATTATCCAAACTTGGTTAGCTTGGGCTGTTCATATCACTCGCTGGTTTCCTGAGTAAAAACAGCTACAAAAAACTATAGGCGTAAGGTTTGGCTGGTAAAAAATGGTGAGCAACTAAGACAAAGGGACTTTGCTCAGTTGAATCAACTCAAGATGTCTTAAATACCTATCCTTGTTAAGTATTCTTTTCCTGCTTTGGCCAAACAAATCTTTTTTTCCGATCTTGAATGATCTCTGTGTCTCATTTTATTCTAATGTTGACCCTAAACAATCAGATGACTGGCATGAGTTGAGTAGTCAAAAAACAGGGAGTGATATACAATCAGCTTATAAATATGTCCTCTATTGCTTTGTTTTGAATAATGTTTATATGTAAACTAATCTTTGAAAGGAAAGAATATTTTCAGAAGTGACTACCTTCCTATTATTGGCATTGCAGCTATAATCTCACTGAAATTCTATTGAGTGAATGACCACTGTTATCAATCAGTTCATTTGAAAAATTACTAGATAGAATAATAACATAAGTGAAAGATATTTAAATTGGAATACTGCATGGGAGGCAATATAAGAAATTTCCATAGAATGTTTGTGATTGGTCTGTGATGGTTTCAGGATATCTCTTGCCTAGCAATTATGGTTTTCAAATAGTCTGAAATTTTCATTGCAAAAATATTGATGTTCAAAACACCTTGACATTCTCATATGTCTACACAGGATACCAGGGGAACAAGAGATCTAAGCTGATACAGAGCATAGAATATAAAAAAAATGATACATGCACACATCTAACCATTTGTTGAGAATCACTTATACTCAAATCTTGAAAATTTCTTGCAGCTTGGAAACAATTTGATGATAGGTTGAGAAGTTTCAAGAGCACATTTCAAGGCTTAGTTAGAAGTGGTCGAATTTTCATATACTTACGGTATGAACACCAAAATCATTGTTTACATGATCATTAGTGGTTTTGAATTCTTGTAGAAAAATCCCAAAATGCTTCAAATATACACACATCTATTTTCACAGAGGAAAAAATATCATTCGACAATTATTTACTGCAATTTTTTTTTCTTTTTTTTTTTT
>JAQQSW010016088.1:0-11746 GCA_028646575.1 Pseudocheirus occidentalis | reverse complement strand
ATTATAATGACTTTGGCTTTCTGGTTTTGGGACTTGTCCTTCTGGTTTTGGAACTCAGTGTTATGGTTTCTGAATAAAGACCTTGGTTCTGCCTTCCATGTGGAGAGTTTGCTATATTTTGTGATCCAAAACTACACCAACATATTCATAACCATCATGGGTGTTGTGAATATCTCATTATTGATACAAAGGTTTATCTGTGTATATGAGTGAAATGGGGTCCCAGTGTATTTCTAAGTGATGAAAGAGCAATTGGGTATTAATACAACTGACTAAATTAATTGTTGGGATTAAACCAGAGACATTTTTAGTTGAGAAAAATTTTAGTATGAGGTCAGATTAAGTATAATTATAAGAAGGTAGAGAAGTTTGGAAGTAGATACTATTAAGTATATGCTCTAATGAGCAATAATTTATAATCCCAATGGGAGATTTGATTTTTTATGAACAAGTATAAAATACAGGAATGAATGTAGGTTGAGGCTCATTTCAAAGATGTTCCTTAACGAATGTGAGATTATAATCACATCTTAAACTGATTATTGGTACTTGTTATTTAAGACTTGATGGGACTGTTAACTGACTGTTTCTTTAAGTTGACCTCCAGATAGGAGTGTTAAGAGAGGCTGCCCAAGCTACCCAAGCCACCAACCGATGGTGCCAGATTCCGTAAGACACAGGTATAAAGGTCAGAGGAACAACTGTTCAGTATGAGCTGAGGTAGGATTCTTCTGACTGGGGTTTACCTGCAAGTACCTGGCAGACTTTAAGCTTGGCTCAATGGAGATTGCCACATAGTATACACTGTGCCTGGAATTGACATTCTGAAGCTTGGGAAATATGGTTCCCTCATTATAATTTTGTCCCTATTCTTGGTGGCAAGTTTCAATAATCAAAAGTTTTGAAATAAAACAGCAACAAATCTACTTGATTCTGGAACATCTTAAGTTACTATAAGATAAAGCTGCTAGGTTTAGGGTTTACTATAGGTTTACCTGTATGAGTCAGGGTCCTTTAGTTCTTTGTAATAATATGACAAGTAGGTTAAGGATTTGTGGGAATATTATTCCATTATTCAGTTAGTATCACATTTGTCTCAACTTTGTTATAATTAGTCAATGTTGAAAAAGGGGGTAGGGATTTCTGGACTACTTGAAAACAATTTTAATTGTTTTAATTGTGAGCTAATAGATTAATGCAAGATATAAGAAACTGATTCTAATGTGTGATCATGACAATTGACTAAGACCCCAATTTTAATTTTGTAAAAATGATAAGGGTTCTGGAGTTGTCATTTACATTGGTTCCAAGGTTCCTTTTGTAGGTAAATAAATGAAAGAAGGCAGAAGGAAGAGAAGCTGGGATGCAGAGCTGAAGATGGATAACCCTACGTGACCAGAGGACTTTCTCACATCTGGACAGCAGTGTGAAAAGAGACTTTTGGACTATGAAAAGATAATTGTTGTTGTTTTCTATTGAATCTATGTATCTGTACTCATAAACGGGACTGCCCCTTTGTATGTTGCCAATTCAATGAGGGCTGCAAGGGTAATTAGAGTTAAGAAAAGTGGGGAAACTTCAAAAGGTATTTTAAAAGTGGGGATTTGTGAGGGATAATTTATAGTGAAGTTTCCCCATTCTGAAAAATCAAATCTAGAATGGCTTCAGTATTTACTAGGCCTAGGTTTAGGTCACCTGACCTTCAAGCAATCTGGGGTTTAAGGCAATGGAGACCCTCCCCCAGAGCCAACTCAGCAGAAGATATGTTAAATAAGGTTAAGACTGCTTTCATTGGACACCCACATGTTTCTGGGTCCTTTGTCTCAGAGAGATTCCTGTGCTTAGGTTGTGGGTCAGCCCCCCTTCCAAGAAGAGTGAAGGCCAGTTGGGGGGGGTTGGGTTTCTGCATTAGAAGACTATATAACCATGCGCTGGCTTCTACTTGTTGCTTTCTCTCCCTGCCGCCATGTGGGCAACAGGGGCAGAGTCCTTTCTCATAAGAAAGAATAAAGACCTTTTTAGACCTTAGATTCAGACTCTGAACTCTTTCATCTCGTACATCTCCAAGTAGCCCAAGTAGAACTTGGACGAGGATTTGTTGCCCTTATGGGCTAGCTTACTCTTATTTGGATGAGGGAAGGACACCACAAGCAGGTCTCCCTGTTACAAATCCAACCCCCTACTATAGGACTGGCATGGAGGATGTCACTGTGAACGGGAGGGAGTTCTACCTTACTCTTTTTATTTATTTTTATTTACGTGTAATGTATATTTTACTACATCCTAATTACTGGTCTATTTTTGGCCCATATAATAGGTAACTTTCAACTAAATAGACCATTAAATTAATCCAAAGATCCTATTCCACGGGAAGCACCACGGTCTAGAGGAAAGAGAGCCAACCTTGATTTTAAGAAGACCTTAAGTTTAGGTCCCAGATCTGACCCATCCTGGCTGTGTAGCCCTGGTCAAGTCACTCTCAAGCTGACTGAGGCAGCTAAGAGAAAAAGTTGCAGAGAAGGTGACAGCTATCATTAGTAAAGGGAGTTCCCTCACTAGGGACTTCCTTATGTCAATGAAATCACAAATCCAGTCCCTATTGCTTTCCCATTCCATGATGCTGTGGATAAAATCTAGCCCCTAAAATCACAGAATATAAAAGTAGAAAAAATAGAAATATCTTCTATTTCAACTCTACCTAATCGATAAGGATACTGAAGCAGAGGTCAGGTGATTTATTGGAGCAGTGAGAAGTTAAATGACTTCATATGTTCACATATACTGTTTATCCTTCTTCTCAAAGAGGACCATGAAATCAGCAAGATGACACCATGACTTGCAAATAAATTGGACTTAAGTGACGGAAGGCTGTGCAAAGTTACCAGCCTCACTTTCTCTTCTAGAGCCATCTGGGTCCAGTAGCAAGAGATGGGACAACTGGAGATTGTCCCCTCACGTATGCTATAATAATGATGATGTTAATACTAGCTAACTTTTATATAGCGCTTTAAGGGTTACAAAATGCTTTTACAATATTTTCTCATTTTATCCTCACAGTAATTCTGTAAGGTAAGTGCTATTATTATTATTATTCCCATTTTACAGATGATGAAGCCAAGGCTGAGGTGTTAAGTGACTTACCCAGGATCATACAGTAAGTGTCTAAGGATGGATTTGTATTCTGCTCTTCCTAACCCCAAATTCAGCACTTTACCCTCTTTGACACCTTGCTGGCAGAGCTGACATTCAAACCCAAGATTCTTGACTTCAAGTCCAGTACTCTTTCAATTAAACAGTCAATAAGCATTTATTAAGCATTTGTTATTTTGTGTCAGTCATTGGTACTGCTTGCTGGAGAGACAAAAACAAAAGTGAAACAGTCCTTGCACTTATGGAGCTTGTAGTCTAACCACTGTACCTCTAAATCTCGTTATGACATTTCTCTTTCCTTAAACTGTTTTTTGGGTTGTTGTTTTTTGTTTTGGGTTTTGGGGGTTTTTTTCTAAGAAAGCACTAACAGTTAACAACAGCTTGGTCCTTCCCCCAATCTTTAAATGACTGAAGGAAAGTGCATTTCTCTAGCCTTCTATATGAAGCTGATGTGACCTCTACCTAGTCCTTCAATGATAACACTTCCAACACCTGAACTTTTAGGTCAATGAAACTTATCAATTTTCTATCCTACTAAGATTGCCTAAAAGAAACACAATTGTTGAAGATTAACATGTACCCTCTGGTCATTTAACTGAATCAAAAATATTGTGCTTCATTGTTATATAAAACTATGTGACCCTGGACAAGTCACTTAACCTCTCAGTACTCTGGCAGTTCTCCAAGGCTATAAGTAGGAGGAAAGTCTTCCCATCTTAACTGGTGAAGGGAATTCCCTCATTAGACTCTCTTTACACTGATGCAATAAAAGGCTCAGAAAAAAATGTAGCTATATATTTAAGCTTGTTCTAAGTGTAATGAACAAAATATTGGACACAGAGGTAGAGTCAGGAAGACCCAGGTCTTAATAGCTGTTCTTAACCTCTCTGAGTCAGAATTCACTGTCTGCCTAAGACTCTTCTTGTAGGTGGAGAAAATGCCTGCATGAGAGGCAAGGTTGTCAAGAGCTTGGGAGAAAAGGGCTGTATGCATATACAGGCTTGAAACCCAGGTTATGCCTGGAATGAGGGACTTGAATTAGAAAGCTTCTAGCCCTAAATCTATGAACTATGATCTTACAAAGCCTATTTCCAGAATAAGAAACATACATTAAATGGATGGAGAATTTTGTTGGTGTTTTGTCAGGATTTGTTTATTCATTAAGTCCTTAAATCAAGTTTTTCTTGACACTTGAAAAAATTGGCTAATTTGCAAAGGGGTCAAAGCATATACATTATCCCAGGGGTTCTTAACCTTTTTTGTGAAAAAAAATTCCCTTTATCGATGAAGCTTATACCTGGTCTGTAGCTTATTAGGTAAGTTTTAGATAAGCCTACTATGTTAGGAAACTCAATAAGAAATGTATTCTACACGAAACATAAACTCGCCCCTTAAAGATAAACATTGTATAACGATCTGAACCTTTCAAAGTTCTGAGATGAAAGCTTAAATTTAAAAGAGGGAGAGAGAAGAAACCCATCTGTCATTGTGCATAGGTGGAAATCTGCCTAGTTATCAACTTTTTTAGAAAATAAAAGAAAGAAAAGGGCACAGATAGTAATTACAGCTTTTATGGAATCCCTGCCATGATGCTAGTGGATTACTGTTTTTTAACCTTTTCACTTGCCACAACAAAGAGGGGCAAGCTTATACCATTATGTGACATTGATGCTTTGTTGATTTTTATGTTTCCTAAACAAAATCATTTCCACCACTCTACCAAAAGCCACTATAAAGGAAAAAGAAGATCTAATAGGGGAAAGATTATTGGTGCCACATCCTGGAAGATGATAGGGCTATTGACTTTCTCTCCTGGAGCAAAGAAGTCTCCTTAGGAGAGCTATGAGGAACAATAAACAACAACAGAAACAGAAAAAGAAATTAAGGAAACCAGAGACAACCACTGACTTGTACCTAGCTTTTCACAGTGTAGTCTGTTACAGTTTCCATCAAACAGTTTGGCTTTTGTAAATTGATGGAGCAATTCACTTTTATTTTAGTATTTTTTACCTTCCATTTAAAGGGTAGGGTTTATAGAGTTCACAAAGGCTTGTTAAGGTGGCTTGAGATTGCTTTAAAATGAAAGAAAAATCTTTCAGTTCCTTAAAAATTCACATTTTGCAAAATCCCCAAACAGCTCATTGACAGAAAAAGTGACTGAAAAGAATACGGTGCCTTCAGTGGAACAAAGGTTGTAATATTTTCATGAAGAGCTATTCGTCTACTTCTTGGGCATTTGCCTCTCATTTTGTTTTATTGAATTAGGTCGAGAACCGCTCAGGCATGGAGCTTTTTGTCATCTCTAACCAGGCTTGCATTGATTCCCTGTATCCATATGCCTTGCCTTGCTTTATTAATCTATACATCTATACCGGAGACAATAGAAGGCTCACTAATTTATTACATGAAAGGAGAAGCCACTTCCACTGCCAATTTCCATACAGGTATATGCAAGCTTAGATACATTTGTTCAGGAGTAAAGGTGATTTCTTTTGTCTGATGAAACACCCTAGGAAAAAAAGGAAGAATATTAAGGTTTTTCACGGTGAGGCATGGGGCAGCCAGAACAAAGGAAGTCAGCTTTTTTTGTTTTCTTTTCTTTTATAGCAAAATACCTTGTTCCAAGTGCAAAACTATAAAAATTAAGACTGACTCTAAAGACAAAATGTAAAAAAGGCTTTTCCCCCAGTTCTTAGAGAGGAAGGGGATTTGGGGTGTTCAACACAGCAAATGGTGGACTTTTTCAATACATTGGATAGTTTTGCTGAACTTTTTTCCCTTCTGTTTTTACTCCTTAATATGAAGATAGGCTGGGGGAGGGAGAATACTTTGAGAAATTTAAGTAATATAAAAATGAAAAAGTCAACAAAATTTTTAAAAAGCAAAAGAAAATACATAATTCACAACAGATGAGAGTCTATGCCAATATCAACCATTTCCTTCTAATATTCAAAAATGCATAGCCATTCTGAAGAGCAATCTAGAACTATGCCCAAAGGGCTATAAATAAGTGCATACTCTTTGACCCAGCAATACCACTTCTAGGGCTGTATCCCAAAGAGATCATAGAAGTGGGATGAGGACCCATATGTACAAAAATATTTATATCAGCTCTTTTTGTGGTTGGCAAAGAATTGGAAATCAAGGGATGCCCATCAATTGGGGAATGGTTAAACAAGTTGTGGTATATGAATGTAATGGAATACTACTGTGCTATAAGAAAATGAGGAGCAGATGGACTTCATAATAACCTGGAGAGACTTAAATAAACTGATGCTGAGTGAGGAGAGCTTGGTATACAATTACAGACACATCATCTGTGTGATGATTACCTTGGATAGACTGGGCTCTCTCAGCAATGCAAGGTTATAAGACAATTCCAAAAGACTAATGATAGAAAAATCCACATCCAGAGAAAGAATTACAGAGTCTGAATGCAGATTGAAGCGAATTTCTTATTCTCTTTTTTGTTGTTTTATTTTGTTTCTTCTTTCTCACTGTTCACTCCATTGGTTATAATACTTCTTTACAACTTGACTAATGTTTATGTGAAGGTATCTGCAAATCCTATATTTTATTGCATGCTGCCATGGGGGTGAGGCAGCAGGAGAGGGAGGAGGAGAAAATTTCAAACTCAAGGGATTGTGGAACTGAATGTTGTAAACCAAAAGTAAATGAATAAATTTTTTAAAATAAAATAAATTAAAGGTTCCATCAAAAAATGCCAGTTGATTTTTCTAATTTGCAACTCTTACCTAGTCATAAAGGTCACTGGGTATGTAGTTAAAATATCCCTTGGGTATAGTGACTTTGTCCTTCAGACCGCAGGTCACCATTTTGTTTTGTAACTGAAGCACACTAAGCATGCAGTATTGTGTAGTACTGCATCTCTGTGCTCCAGTTTCTCATGCCCATCTAGACTTTAGTTCCACGTAGGCCTTGTTCTTATTGAAACTTGGTTATCTCCTAAGGGGCCTAGAACAAATGTTTAGGACTCATTAGGTCCATGGTGCACATTGTAATAATCACTAGCACTTATGTAGCATTTCAAGGATTGCAAGTACTTTACAAATATTATCTCATCCTATTCTCACAACAACCCTGGGAGGTAGGTGTCACTATCCTCATTTTAAGATGAGGTTGTAACTGAGACTGAGGAAGGTAAACTGACTTGCCCTGGGTCATACGACACTAATAGTAAGTGTCTGAAGCCACATTTAAACCCAGTTCATCCTGACTCCAGGCTCAGCAATGACTGGATGTACCAACTAGTAAGCATCAGAAGGGAGAACTGAATCCTAGTCCTCTGATTTCAGAACCGTTGCTGGTTCCTCTAGACCTGAAGCATGCTGTAACCCTAAATCTCTGCAGAATCATGTGAGGAAGAAGGGAATTGGTTTGCCACTAATACCTCCCTCCACCACAGTTGATATAGTCACAGGAATCAAGTCGGAGATAACACAGATAATGGGTTGTTAAAGTGTTAACAATGTTTAACCACATTGATCTCTTTATGAAAGTGTGAACTGCCAAACTCAGAGGAGGTAATCTCTCTTTAATTGAACCTGCCTTTTCAAAGCCTTAAAAAGCTAAAACCTGGACAAATTAAGCCGTTTGGGAAGTTGGGGGACAGAAACTAGAAGTTTCTTACAGAAGAGAAAGCTAAAATGAGGAAGAGAAAAAATCTATCTTCTCCCACTCCCTTTGGCCATATAGCCTTGAAGGGGAATTACTGAAAAAGAGAGGTTGCAGCCAGGGAACACGTTCTACAGACAGGTACAAATAGAGGTAGGTATCTCTTGAAGGAAGAAGCCACTTCCAGGAGACCTCTGGCAGCAAAGAAGGGAACCAGTTGTAGTTGGCCCCCACTGGGGGTAAATGCAAGTTGGAGGAATAGTACAGGGAGAATGCTACAAATAGAATAAGAACTTCACCATGTCTTCTTAGATAAACAAGTTGTTATAAATGATAATGCTCCAGAAAGGATCACGTAGATAATTCAGGCCCTGAAACTTCTCTTTTCCCCTCTTAGGTTTCCCAGTTGACAGAAGGGCCTGAGAGACTCACTGCTACAAAGGGATTGTGCCTTTTTCATCTCTATATCCCCAGTTACTAGCACACATTTGACTCTCTGTTGTCATGTTTGACATTTGTTGAATTGAATTAATACTTGGCATAATGCTGCCTGAACCTGAATATATTATAACTGAGCCTCATCTAAGCTGTGAAAATCCCACAATAAAGGCCTTTGACCAGATGCTCATTTATATCATTGAGCCTATGAAATTAACTGGCCCCCTGCAATATTGTTTAACCTAAAGTCAAATTTTCAAGGAACTAATTTAGATATTAATTAGAGGGGAAAGGAGAAGTTCCCTGTGGATATTGTCAAGCCACCTTTGACTTGACATGTGTGGCATCAAGAAGAACAAAGGTAATTTAGGGTTTTTTTTTTTCAAAATTCAGTTATTTTCCCAAATGCCTAAACTGTAGAAAACTGAATGGTTTAATTAACTTCTATCTGGTTCTGTCCTATCTAACAACTAGAAGGGTGGTAGGAAGATGTCAGAATTCAAACCCTGTCTCTGATACTCTCTACCTGTGAGATCTTGGACATGTCATATAACCTCCCTGGGTCTCAGTTTCCTCCTTTGTAAAATGAAAAGGTTTAATTGACCCCAGAGATCCCTTTCTCCTTAAAATCTGTGATTCTTATAACTTCTACAGCATGTAACTGGGCAAAGCAGTACTCAGTGATTATTGAATGAGATGGGGCTTGGCTTCACATAAGGAAAATTTTCTTCATAATTAGAGCTGTCTGAAAGTAAAGGCTTTCGTTGTCCATGAGTAGACATATTCAGGCAGAGGCTGGAGGTCCATGTGGTGAAGAGATTGTAGACATGATCACTGTTTAGCTTTAGGCTGGACTAGATAACTCCTCAGTACCCTCCCATCTCTGAAATTACATAGCTCTTGGCCTCAGAGAGACAATGAGGAAATAAGCTGTCCTCCTTTCTTTGGAAAGATGAAGGTCTATGGGTGTAGAATACTAAGTATTTCATCCTACATTGTGGCTCTGGTCACTTTTGCATAATTGTTGCATTTTGTAACATGGGAAGGCTGACTTGGTGGGTAGAGAAAGAGGGAAATATCTGGAAATAACTCTGACAGAAAAAATTTAAAACAGCTTTTAACTGTGATTTCTTTAATTTCTAATTAGTTAATAATTCATGAAGAATTAATAGCTGGAAGCAAAACTTCAAGGACCTATGGTTGGTGGAGATTTCCTGACTAAGATCGCAATTTCACAAATGGCTCCTTTTTTAACATGGGTTGTTAGATTTTTAACATGTTTGTTTAGATTCATATATATATATTAAATAGTTATTTGATGCAAGATTTGGATCTTCTCTTTATTCACACATAGGAAAAAAACTCCTCAAAGTATTCTACATGGAATCTTCCTTTGCATCTCCTTCCAAATATGGAGGCCATTTCTTCCATGAAGAAGGAGTACTCATCCTGGCTCACTCCCTAGTCTGGGCATCCCCACCATCACTATGAGGTCTCTATTCAAAAACCACATTTTAACAAATTGTAAAATTTAAGAACTCTGAATCGAGGTTGTTACCAACCATAATGCTAGAGAACCATAATGTTACCCACCTTGTACCAGAGTGGTGACAGATTCATCCTTCCTTTCTGGACAGTGACAATATAAGAGTTTTGTTTTATTTGGCTACATATATTTGTTGCAAGGGATTGGGTTGTTTTTTAGTGGGGAGGAGGTGGGAGAAAGAGAGGGTTTAGGGACAAGGTCTCTCTCCACCTCCCCCCAAAAAGAAAGAGGCTCATCAAAACAGTATTATGTACAGCAAAGAATAGAAGGAAGACTAGGAAGAAGCAAGACAACTTGGAAAGTTACATGTCAAATTTGTTATATTTTGAAAAGAAAAGCAAGTGACACATAAAGACTACATAGTTTTTCATATAATTTTCTTTTTTCTATTCTGCTATGAAGGTGGAAATGATCCTTTTACTTGGTGTTTATTAAATTAAAAATAAAAAATCCATTCCCAATGAGAAGAAAAGAAGAGAGAAGAACAACAACAACCCCAAGAATAAGAAAAATAAAAAGTATAAAGACAAGAAGAATGAGAACAAGAATACAAAGAATGATAAAAACAGGAAGAAACCGATACTTCTTGCTCACTATGTAGAGAATACTGTGCTATGCTGGAGGAGAGGACCAGTACTGGTCTAATCAGGGCACAGAATACACCAAGACTCTCAAAGCTCTCACAGCAGGTTTTATATTAACACAACCTAAGATTTGTTTCATTAGCTTTTCTTTGCTGCCATCACACTATGTACTCAGATTCAGCTTGCTATCCATTGATAGCTCCCACATCTTTTTTCCATGTGAACTGTTGAGAGAATACTCCCTGTCACATCCTATACTTTTCTTGTTAATTTTTTTAACACTAGTACAAGGATTCTTAACCCAGGTTTCATGAATTTGGATAGGAAAATGTATCTTTATTCCAATTTAATAGGTTTTGTTTGTATTCATATTATTTTATACATTTAAAAATATTACTCCAGGGCACAGAAGCAGCAAAACTCCATGAGCTCCCCCTATAACCACCTCAAATTCCTATAAAATATGACTCTAAACAAATTTTAGAGCTCTAGAAACCACAAAGTGACAGAGAGAAACAAATCTCCTGCTGAAGACAGCCCACCAGGTGTATCAATACTGCAATATTCACAACACCCATGGTAGCTATGAATATGCTGATATAGTTGTAAATCACAAAATGTAGCAAACTCTCCACATGGAGGGAGGAACCAAAGTCTTTATTCAGATACCAGAAAACTGAGTCCCAAAACCAGAAAGCCAAAGTCATTATAGTGGTCACAAAGTTGATACACATGGTTAATGCAGTGAACACCCATATTCCCAAGCCTTCACAATAGAACAGGCTCCCTCAAACAGGGATTCCTCTCTCACTCACAATAGCTCCTCAGCCTGGTTCTTGAAAGTTCTCAGTAGGGGGCGGCTAGGTGGCGCAGTGAATAGAGCACCGGCCCTGGAGTCAGGAGTACCTGAGTTCAAATCCGGCCTCAGACACTTAACACAAAAAACTAGCCGTGTGACCTTGGGCAAGTCACTTAACCCCAACTGCCCTCCAAAAAGCAAAAAAAAAAAAAAAGAAAGTTCTCAGTAAACGCTGCAGAAGGAAGATCTCAGAAAAAAGTATAGTCTCCAGGTGGTGACTGAAAAAATCTGACTGTCCCACTGTTCTCTTCCTTACATACAGTGTAGCTCCTCCCTGTTCTGCCCCTTCCTGTTAAGGTGTTAACTACTCTCAAGGTGTTCATTTGAAGTAAGGTGCTAAGTGCCTGTTTACTAAGTGCCAATAGAAAGGGGCATGGAAGATCTTCTGAAACCATTAGCATTACAGCAGGCGGCCAGGAAGGGTTCATCAATGAGCCAGCAGTTTTAGCCCAGGGCAGCCTGACCAGCCCAGCTGGGACATTAGAGGGAGTGTGTTGGGGGAGGAGGGAGTAGGGGCTATGCTCGCTTAATTGA
>JAQQSW010016087.1:0-11747 GCA_028646575.1 Pseudocheirus occidentalis | reverse complement strand
CCATTTTATGAGTTTTTTAGCGTATTTGTGTGGGAGCTGTGGTGCTTTGCTGTTTCTACGCCGCTATCTTCCACATGCTTTTTCCTGCTATGTATTTTAAAAGGCTAACTGACTTTCCAAAGATGTGCTGGTTTTCCCAAGACTTTTTGACGCCTAGAGTTACAAAGCCTGATCATACCTGAGCTGCCTCCAGGATGTGACAGACTATTATAAAGTTAAGACTATGATACTGACAATAATGTTTCAGGATGTAACAAACTAAGCTTATTGATGAGAGTACTTGAATCTTTGTCTGCTTGTTCTATAAAAACTTTGTTCAAAGAATCATTAAATGGAGTTCTTTCCTATGAATTACCCTCCTGGTTAATTCTTTGTCACGTCTTCACTCACACTTGGGACTGGTACCCAAGTAGCCCACGACAACCCAGAGATGGGCCACAAACTCAAGGACCCTTTCCATATAGGAAGAGGCTCTTGATAAGGTCTTGGCAATATTCCACATAATCATATTTCAGCCTTTTCCTTTATATTTTTGTTATGTAGAACAAAACATGTAACCATATGTTTTCCACTGACAATATGTATTATAAATATAGAAGATAATTGAGGTAGATACAAGAAATTCCAGAGTCAAAGTAGGAGAGCCATAGCTTTCTCAAGTTTTTTTTAATATTTTTGAACAATATTTCATATTTAGCCCACATCAGAATACAACCAGATTTGATTTTGGTTTTAATGGGGGGGGGAGGTTGTTGTTGCTGTTTGGGGTTTTTTTTTTAATAAACTGCTCAACGTTATTCCCCAGAGATGCATGCCCCAGATTGTAGAAGGCACGTCCTGGACGGATGCCAAAGGACCTTAAAGAAAACACCTGGCTAGTGGCTGTAGTTTAATGCCACCTGGTGGATTATTTAAGTACTACATTGCTTGCCAGTTAATTAAATCAATGACACCCTCTCTTCTCATTGATTTGAGGAAGATGTGATAAGGGCTGTTTGGCCCTGCGACCAATATCCTAGACATAGGGTCGCTATCAAATGGCATACCCAGCCAACACCACTGATAGCACTTTACATTGTCTTATTTGAGCTTCACAAGAAGCCCATGAGATAAAGCGCTGCATCAGCCCCATTTTACAGATGCCAGAATTAAGACTCAGAGACATCTGATGTCTCATCCAAAAATCACAAAGCCAGGGAGTGCAAGATGGGATTGAACCCAGAACTTCCTGTCCCCAAGTCCATCACTCATTCTTGCCAATGTTTCCCTTTAACCCCTCCATTCCAATGAATGAAGAGAGCAGCTACAGTGTCTGGATCTAAGTCTTTAAATACCTGGCTGCAGATTGCAATTGCCTAGCTGGCAGGACCCTGAAAGCCCTGTTTGACCTGTCATGCCCCATAAAAAAGAGTCTCCTTTGTATTTCCTCTGTGGACATTTTTCTTTTCAGTGTTCCGTGTCTGTCATTACTCTGTTAAAAAAAATATTCAATAGTTCTCTATTGCTCAGTAAGTAAAATTCAGGCTCCTCAATCTGACATCCATTCCCCTCCAAAGTCTACTGCCTCCTTACCTTTTCAACTTTATTTCATATAACCCTTTTCTACCCTCTATGCTATAAGCAAATTAAAATTTTCTCTTCCCCCTGTACATTTTCCATTCTTTCTCACATATGTGACATTGCTCATGCTTTTTCCTATATAAGGGAATTTATAAAAAGGAAATTTATATTTCCTCTAGAATGACCTTTATTAAGAGCCTATAGTGTCATCAGTATCATGCTTAAGAGCTTCACAAGTAGTACCTCATTTGATCCTTACAACAACCCTTGACATCATTTTACAGTTGGGAAAACTGAGGCAGATCTCTATCTATTGACTTCCCAGGCTTCCACAGCCAAGAAGTCTCTGAAACTAGATTTGAACTCTGTTTTTCCTTGTTCCAGGTCCACACTCTATCCCCTGTACCACAGTCACCTATTGATCTCCTACCCAGCTTTCAAAAGCTGAATCAGATGCCTCCTCCAAGAAACCTTACCTGTAATTATATCCACTACACCCATCTCCTCCTGGAAATTACTTTCCACTTGGGGCTTCAATAGCTTTTTGTATCCATAATGTGCTGTTGTATATTTTCCTTTTCTGTGCTGATACCTTAGCTTCCTAATAGGCTGTAGGTTCCATAAGAATGAGAACTGTGACTTGTTTAAATATATTTCAACCACTTCTTAGCACAGTCCTTGGAAAACAGCAGGCTTTTAATAAGCAGTCTGTGGGCAGAGTCAAGAATGAGAGGTCACAGCTGAAAAAATATCTGTGTGTATGTGCGTATGTGTGTATATGTGTGTATGCATAAATATAGCATGTGTGGATACATATATATATAATATGTGTATCCACACATTTTTGTCATGATTTTTCTTACCTTCTCAATGGGTAGGGAAGAGTGGAGTGAGATAGAAAATGTGGAAATGAAAATAAAAATAAAATTTTTAAAAATATTGACTGAAATTAATTAGGCAGCACCTTTTCCATGTACTCAATTTTAACTACATGAATGGGATTCTAGGTACCACACTGTGGGGATCATGAAACTGAAATATTATACAAAGTCAATATGGATAAGATAGTCTCTGCCCTCATAGACTAAAAATATATACACACATTATATGATAAGCTCATTCAAGAATGGGTTAAAATAAGTGCTTTGTGAGTTCCAAGGTTACTAAAAGACCTCAGATAGATTAGAGTTGTCACTGAAAGAGACTTCATGGAGAAGATGGCTTGTGGACTAAGTTTTAAAGACTGAGTAAGAAAACATTAAAAGAAAACTTGAAGATCAAGAGTAAGAGAAGGCAAGAGAACACAGGGCTTGTTTAGGTGTCAGATTCTTCCAGTTGGGCTGTGTAATGGTAATGGAAACTTTTGCAAATGAATGTATTTGTTTATGATTGGAAACTAATCTCCATTGGAAAAGAGAGACTCTGTGACTGACTAAAGGAATGTACTGTCAAAGGGTGGACTAAGACTTGGATTGAACTGAAAATTTACTACTAAATGAATGTTCTAACCAGGGGTGGGCTACTTTGACTATTTACTTTGTGATTGAATTGAGAACTTGCTAAATGACTGAGTTACACTGTATTTTGATTTTCTCTGTTCTATGAATGTTTTTGCCTTAATTTGTCACTGAATAAAATAGAAAGTTACTATGCTGGTATTCCAAACCTTGGAAGTTGCCTTTGCTTGACATTACAGGCTGGACTACAGAGATCTTGGAGGGGAAGAATAAGTGATAAGGGTGGAAAGAAAGGATAGTGCCAAATGGTGGAGGGCCTGGAAAACCAAGCAAAACAATTGGGACTTCATAGAGAAGGAAATATAGAGCCATTGAAGATTTTTGAAGAGGAAAAAAAGTGGTATGAGAATATTGACAAGTTAAGAAATAGTCATCTGCCAGTCTATGTGGGACAAATTGGAGCTGGGAGAGAGCAGAGATAGAAAGATCTGTAATAAAGTTAATGTAGTAATCCAGGAGGGTGGTAATAAGCACTTACAAAAACAATATAGACAGAAGACAGAAATAAGGCTGTGCAGCCAAGGAAGTTGACAAAAGAGCACACTGTTGTTATAAGACCAGTGTCAAGACAGGTAAATCCTAGGATGAAGTGAGGCCTGTAGAATATTAAGGATGAATGAAAGAACTTATTTAAAGTAATGTTGATGCTTCTGTCAGTTACAGCAGTTTAGGAACTTCCAGAGATTTGAAGAAAGAATCACGCATACCAATAATGCACAAAGCTAAAAGTTGCTTTTTGGTTTGGTTTTATTGTGGCCCATATTAAGTCACATTAAGGATTGTATGAGACCTTATTTGAGACAACAGGGGCTGGGGTCTGATGGAATAACAGTGAAGGAAGCAGATTCAAGACAAAGAATCCCACCAAGCCTCAGTTGCTGGGAATGGTGGTCAAGGGAAAAGATTACTGGTCTCATCATAGAAGAGGGAGATTGAGTAATCTTCAGACTACAGCAAGATGGAGGGTATTCACCCATAGTCCCATGAGAGGTTGCTCTCAGAATTGTCCTAATGCATTATGCCAAGGTTTCAGTAACCATTTCTGATTGTATAAATGTAATAGCTCAATAGAAATAGTACACTAGGGTGTTTATATTAGATTGTGGCCTGCAAAAATTCATAGAGGGCTCAAAAGGGCACATAGGTCAAAGAAGAGGGTGCTGGGTTACCCAGCAGTTCAAATCCTGCCAAAAATTTACCATCTGAGTGACCCTAGACAAGTCACCTCTCAGTCTGAGTTTCTTCATCTATAAAATGAGGGTTATAATAGCACCCAAGAGCAACCCAAGGTTGTTGAGAGGTTCAAAAGAGATGATACATGTAAAGCACTTTTCAAATGAAGTCAAAGGTCATCTATTCCAACCTACAACAGTTCAGAATATCCCTTTACAGAATTTCAGTTCAATGACATTTAGTCATTCAGTCTCTGGTTGAAGACCAACTTCCAGTGATAGGGAGCTCCCTGTCTACCAGAGTATTCTGTTATGCTTTTATATCGTTCCAATCCTAAAAGAGGATTGTCCTTCTCTCTTTCCCTCCCTCCCTTCTTTCATCCTTTCTTCTCTACCTTCCTTCTTCTCTCTTTCCATCCTTCTTCCTTCCCTTCTTCCTACCCTCTGCCCTCCCTCCATTTTTCTTCTTTCCCCTCCTTCCTTCATTCCTCTTCCTTTCTTCCTCACTCACTCCCTTCCTTTCTTCCTTTTTTCTTTTTCTTTTCTCACTCTTTCTTGTTACCTATCCCAGTTAGTTACTTTTCAAGATGTCCTCATTCACCCTCCCTTTGTCATGGCAAAGCACCATGATATAGCAAATGAAAAGATAGACTTGTAGTCAGGAAGACCCAGCTTCTATTTCTGTCTTGGACATGCACTATGAGTCTGGACAAGTCATTTACCCTGTCTGAATCTTATTGTCCTCATCTGTAAAATGGGAATCAAAATAGCACCTACCTCATAAGGTTTTTGTGGAAATCTAATGAAACAATGTACATAAAATACTTTGCATAATTTAAAGTCCTTCATCACTCAATCAACGAGCATTTCTGAAGTACGTGTTATGTACTAGTGGTACATAGACAAAAGTGGAACAGTCCCTATCCTCAAAGAATTTATATTTTAAAAGGTATACAGCAAGCTCATATATTGTAATTTGTGTGTGTGTGAGAGAGAGACAGACAGACAGACAGACAGACAGACAGAGAGACAGAGACAGAGAGAGAGAAACAGAGACAGAGGGAGAAAGAGAGAACTATGAGGTAACTTTGGGGGGTAGGGAGTGAAGAAACACTATCTGCCAGGGAGACCAGAAAAGGCCTGACAAAGAAGGTTGTGATTGGGTCAATTCTTTCTTTTTTTTTCTTTTTGGAGTGGGGAAAGCTGGTCAATTGGGGTTAAGTGACTTGCCCAAGGTCACATGGCTAGTAAGTGTTAAGTGTCTGAGGCTGGATTTGAACTCAGGTCCTCCTGACTCCACGGTCAGTGTTCTATTCACTGTGCCACCTAGCCTCCCCATTTGGGTCAATTCTTAAAGCAATCCAGTAATTGCAATTAGACAGAGTTAAGAAGGGAATGAATTTCAAGTATACACACAACTTATGCAAAGGCATGATGAGGGGAAATGGAATGTTGTATGTAACAAGAAAGCTGGTTTTGCTGGACCAAAGGATACATGGGGTGAGTAATGCCCAGTAAAGCAAGGAAGATAGAATGGGGCCAGGTGGTGAAAGGTAAGTAATTACTATTATATCCTAAAGTTGGGAACTAGCAGACGAAGAATAGCACATCATTTCAAGAGTCCACTGGGCTTGAGAATGATGTGTTTTGATACACAGATAAAAGGAGCCCCCTCCAGTCTTAGGGCCCTTTCTTTGTCCTGTGCTCTTTCTTCATGACTTATGTCAGAGAAGCATAATGCTGAACCTTTCTGCCTTCTAACATCTTTATCACATATCAGCCACCAGACCATAGGGCCTCCTGATTTTGCATGGAAAAGCTCCTGTTCCTGACATTTACCTAGGATATTCTCCACAAAGGCTGTTATTCAGCCACTGGCATTTGACTTGATGCATTTGTCAAAAAATCTTTCATTTGAAAGATTCCGCAATACCTTTAAAATAAGGTTTAATTCACTTCAGCATTTTCAGGAAGTCGCTGGTTGTTTAAGGTGAAGAAAAACTTGGAAATCAGGATTTAAAGCCCTTCTTAACCTAGTCCCCTCCTATTTTTAAGTCCTCTTATCCTGCACTCCCTTTTGCATACCCTTTGATTCAATAACAATGACCTCCATGCTGTTCCTTCTGCTGGCTCTGAGTGATTTCGCAGACTGGTCTCCGTGCCTGGAAACTCTCCCTTCTCATCCTCACCAGGAGACTTCCTTGGTTTTCTTCAAGGATTAAGTGAAGCCACAGCTTTGGTAAGAAGTCTTTCTCAGACCTCAGTAATCTTAATCTTTCCCCTTTGAGATGACCCTCTCCCCTCAATTTATCTTTTATGTCACTTGTTTGTACATAGTTGTTTGCAAGTAGTCTCCCCCCCCCATTGGACTGTGAGTTCACTGAGAGTAGAAACTGTTATTTTGATTGGGATTTTTGCCCTTTTTGCACACCTAGTGTTTTGAGATGTCCCAGGTACATAGTAGGTACTTAATAAATGTTATTTGACTGACAAATAGCTTGCCCTACCCCCACACCATAGTCCCTAAACTAGGACATACTTGTGAATTCCCATACAGTAAGGAATTTGGGCAATCTCTAGGAATTTGTTATAATGGAGATTTACTGAAATATCAAAATATGTCTTTAAAAAAGAAGCAGGTCAGAGAAAAATCAGGGACTTTACTGAGATCTCCCTAAAACCCCTCCAACACCTTTAAATAATGCCTCAAAACAAATTCTGGAGCAATAGAACCCACAAAATGATAAGGTGAAATAATTTTTCAGCGCAAGACAACTTAGAAGGTCAGCAGGAAAGGCCTGTTGTACGAGGATAAGAGCAGAGTACTGTCCAATACAGGCCACATGCTAGGAAACCGACAGAAGGGGTTAGGAGTAATGAAATGCATGTGCCAGTGGCAGTTTCTGGACTTCTCAGATGGTAAGGGAGTGACACAACTGATCAGAAGAATATTAAAGGGGTCCCTTTGCTGGCACCAGGAACAGAACTCTGTTGCATTGTCCATATCTGTGTCACAGTCTTGGGTGTCAGTCCCACAGTGAGAAGGAGTACTAGCACAGCAAATCTTTCATGCACAAGGGAGCAGGGAGTTCCAGGGCAGAAAAGAGTGCTGGTGGTCACTTACAGACCAGAGCACAGGCCAGGAGAATAGTAAACACACTTCTCCTTAAGTTATACCACATTGGAAGAACTGAAAACTTACAGGTCCCTAGAAGTATCTCTGAAAAGAGGTACACAAAAAAACTGAAGTTTGGGACAGTGCCCTCTCCACTGTGGACACAGAGCCCCACCTTAGCAAAGAGTTAAAAGTCAAGAAATAGACTGGAGAAGTGAGCAAACAACAGAAAAATATCCTGGCTATAGAAAGTTACTATGGTGGCTGGGAAGATCAAAACACGAACTTAGAAGAAGACAAGAAATTCAAAACAGCTACATTGAAAGCCTCAAAGAAAAATATTAATTAGTCTCAAATGATGGAAGCGCTCAAAAAGGATTGTAAAAATCAAGTAAGAGATACAGAGGAAAAATTGGGAAGAAAAATGAAAGTGAAGCAAGAAAATCATGAATAAACAGCCAACAGGGAGAGGATTCTAGGAAGAGGGCAGAGTAGGTCAGAAAATTCCAACCTCTTGAGATTTCTCCCCCACAAAATAGTTAACTAGCACCTTAAGACAAAGTGTAGGTGGAAATTGAAAAAGAATAGGGGTATAACTGGGTACTCCTGGGACAATTTGAAAAGATAGGAAGAAAAATCCCAGGATGAGGTTTAGTCCCTATGAAGAGTAAACACCTCCAGGGGATGTTCCATTTTAACAACAAGCAGCAAGCCCTGGGGTTAGTTTATTTGAGAGGCTGCCTGAATCCCAGCCATCAGTACTTTTGCTCCCCCAGTAGTTGGACGTTTGAGCTCAGGAAGACTGAGGGAACCTCTGCTGATAAGGAATGCCATACCCAGCTGTGTTGCAAAAAGTAAGAAGGGCAACTCAGCACATGCCCACTGAGTGTGGAGGCAGTGGCGGAGAAAGCCCCTAACTGTGGGCACTTACAGGAGGTTGGAGGTTTGGTTTTGATTCTAGGCTACAGGCAAGAACTGAAGATGTGGGGTGAGGGGCATCATTTCCCACACCCCAGGGCTAGAGGTGATTACAAAAATTAAGCTATTATCACAAAAAAATGCCACACGCAAAGAAGAAAGAATCCAGTCATAGAAAGCTATTATGGAAATAGATGTGACCAGGGCTCATCTTTAAAGGAGGATATCAAAGTAAAGAAACCGCCAAAGAGTAACATCAAATAGACACCTGTCCAAAAAGAATTCATAGAAGATCTTTAAAAAGACTTTAAAAATCAAATGAAAGAGATGGATGAAAAAATTTTTAAAAAAGAATAAAACAAGGGTGTGAAAGGAAAGCCACCCAATTATAAAAGGAGATCCAGAATCTTACAGAAGAAAATGACACCTTGAAAATTAGAATTGGGCAAAGTGAAGTTACTGAAATTATAAGAGATCGAGAAATGATTAAACAAAATATGAATAATAAAAAATAGAAGAGAAAGTGAAACATCTTATAAGAAAAACAACAGATTTGGAGAATAGATCAAGAAGAGAAAATATAAAAATAATTGGACTAACTGAAAGTTACAGTGCAAAGAATCTTGATACAATAAGAAAAGAAATAATTTTTAAAATTGTCCTGAAGCATTAGAAAGTGGGGGAAAGTAAAAATATGAAAAGTCCATCAATCACTACTTAGAAGAGATCCTATGAGGAAAACTCATAGGAATATCATAACCAAATTCCAAAGCCCTCAGCTCAAGGACAAATTTTTAAAACATCAAGATTAAAACAATTTAAATATGATAGTTCCACAATTAGAATTACACAAGACCTAGCAGGAGAGACATTAAAGGATCACAGGTCTTGGAACACAACATATCAAAGAGCGAAAGAACTAGGGCTCTGGTAAAAAAAAAATCATACCCTGCAAAGTTAAGTATTATCCTAAATTTTTTGAAATGGACATTTGATAAACTCTCAGACTTTCAAGACTTTGTTTTTTAAAATCCTGAACTTAATAAAAGATTCAACATATAAGAATGAAGAGAAAAATAAGGCACATAACAAAGACTGATTATAAGGGATCCATAAGGACAGATTGTTTACATTTTATATATGTAAAATGTATGTCTACAATTAGTATTAATAATTGGGTAGCTCATAAGAAAGATCAGAATAAACTTGAGTATTATATGAATTTAAAAAGTAAAACCATTTAGGAACAGCTAAAAAGAATAATTATTTTATACAAATAATGTGCAAGAGGAAAAATTCATACAGAGGAATTAGATGTGAGAGGAGGGCTGGTAGTTCTGGTAACCTACTTTCATCTGGAATGGGTTTAAGAGGGATATATATATATATATACATATACATATATATATATATATATATATATATATATATATCCCTCTTAAATATATATCTCTAAATTCAGAAGAAATAAAATGGTAGGAGTATAGGAAGGGGAAGAGAAAAAGTAAGGGATCTTTAGAGGGGAGAATGAGGGAATAGGTAAAATAGAAATATAGAAGGATGTTTAGATTTATGGGAATGGGAGGGTAGAGGAGGGATCCTTAGAG
This sequence comes from Pseudocheirus occidentalis, assembly GCA_028646575.1. Taxonomy (NCBI): domain Eukaryota; kingdom Metazoa; phylum Chordata; class Mammalia; order Diprotodontia; family Pseudocheiridae; genus Pseudocheirus; species Pseudocheirus occidentalis. The sequence continues at coordinate 1,858 of JAQQSW010016087.1, read as the reverse complement.
GGGAATAGGCTAGTCATAGAAGGGCAAGATAGTGGGGAGAAATAAATTAGAGGAGGAAAGAGGAATAGGAAACAAAAGATATACACATACATGAAAACAAAGATGAGGAGTGGAATAGGTTTCAGAAAATTTATGTCTGTGTGTGTGTGTGTGTGTGTGTGTGTAGCTATATATCTAAACTTTATTGTAGCCTTCTGGGGGATTTGGGAAGAGGGAAAAAAGAAAGGAAAAAAGTGCAGAGCAGAGAACAAAAGAAAACTCACAAGGAAGCAAAAAAAAGAAGGACAATTCTCAATACAGAATTATTTATTATATAGGTTTTCTAGAAATGAAAATTTATTGTTACGTATTTTGAATTCTGTTTTACATTCTTCTATGCACACAACATGCTTTTTTTTTTCAAGTTCCAATATTTAAGTTTATTGTCTGTTTTTGTTTTCTCTATTCTGTATTTGTGTCCTGGCATTTGAGTCTAAAATATTTTTTCTTTTTTTAATAAATTAATTAATTTATTTTCTTGTTTACATCATTCATTTCCATGAGATTTTGAGTTATAAATTTTCTCCCCACCTTTCCCCCGCTCACCACCTCAAAACAGTCATCCCACTATGTTAGGTCACTGAGACCTCCCATGGGGTGGAGACTCCTAAAGTGGGTCGTTGATACTTCACGTGGTATTATGCTCTTAGCAAGCAGGAGTGCACGGGGTCGCCTGGGGGCTGTCATTGGACAGGCAGCTAGTATCAACATCTGTTCACGTGAAAGACTCGTGAATGTGGGCTGACTTACTTGGGCCAAGTATGTCCTCGGGGTGGCATACAATTGGCTAGCTGCTGCGGGAATATGCGTACTGGGTTGATTAATGGAGAGGTGAAGGAGGATGAAGGAGATACAAGGGGGGAAGGCTTCCGCCATAATTCAGAGCAGTTTGAGAGAGAGAAGTTCCAGCAGAGCACTTCCAGCTAGCACATGAAGATGTGATAATAAAAGTATCCTGGCATAACTTCTGAAGTTCTGGGTGTTCTGTGGGAGTGAATCTCCAGTGAAGATACACTGGTGCCGGAGACGTCCGAAGACTGGGAATGTAAGTAACTGGGTGTTTGTGACCTAGTTAAGCCCTAGCAAACACAGTAGATTCTTACACCACTGTATAGCCTCTCCCCCACTCTGCTCTTTCCTATGTCCTCCCCCATTGCCCCTCTGACTTTCCAGGAGGACAAGATGGATCTCCCTACCCCAGTTCTATATATCTTAATTCCCAGTTGCATGTAGTTAATAATAATAATGTATATACATATATGTTTTTAACATTTGATTATAGAACTTTAAATTGTAGGCTGGACTGGTTTTGGCTCCCAGTGTGCTGCAAGGAGCCCTTCCTGTCCAGCCTGCCATGATGCCTTCAGCAGGAGATGTATTTTTCTGTAATTTTATGAGTTCTGGAGCCCTAAAATTTGTTTAGAGTCATATTTTATGGGCATTTAAGGTGGTTATATAGGAGCTGTGGAGTTTTCCTGTTTCTACGGCACCCTCTTGGCTCCACCCCCAGAAGTTGCTAAAATATTTTTTTTAAATCAACAGCATGGAAAATGAGGCATAAAAATCCAATGAAGAGAAGAATGTCTTGAAAAAAGAAATTGGGCAAATTGGGTAAAAAAATTCACTGAGGAAATGAACCCCTTAAAAGTCAGAATTGAGTACATGGAAACTAATGACTTTGTGAGATGTTAAAAAAAATCAAATAAAATAAAAAGAATGAAAGAATAGAAGGTGTGAAATATCTCATTAGAGAAACAACTGATCTGGAAAATAGATCCAGGAAAGATAGTTTAAGAATCATTGTACTAGTGGGGCGGCT
>JAQQSW010016086.1:0-11747 GCA_028646575.1 Pseudocheirus occidentalis | reverse complement strand
TATACACATATATATGCTTTTAAATGTTTTTATTGCCTCTCTCACTGGAATATAAGTTCATCACAAGTAGGGATATTTTACTCTTTCTTTGTCTTTACATTTCCAGTACCCAGAACAGTCCTGGAACACAGGGACTTGAAGAATATTTGTTGATTGATTCATTGTCTGGAGCTGTCTTCAGTAGATTCAGAACATTCTAAACTTCAATACATATGACATTATTCCTTTAGGCTTTACCAGATTTTTTAGTTATCATTCACTACCTTCCCTTTTTTCCATCTTCTATATGTTTTTTTTATTTTAATCAAAGTAGTTTGATTAATTCTTTGTGTATCCATGTATATCTCCTTAGACAAGTCCCTCTTCAGAATTGTTTCTCCATATGCTTTAAAAGTTTCATTCTTGAAATAATACTGCCAATTTGTACCCACATGAATCACCCAAAGTGGATAATAGGCATTGGGTTTGACAAAGTTCAATACATTATTATATCCTGTATATATGCCTTGGGAAGATAACAAACCCCTCTGTTATTATTACCTAGTTGACAAATAACTGCCTCATGATTCAACATCAAAGAGTCAGAGCTACTGCTACTTGTCCCTTCTTTCTCAGGCCCTTACTGGGTGCTCTCTCCACTGTCAGTACTTATGGATTCACAGCATCATTCCTTGGAGGACAAGCAGCTCCCCCTACTCACCTTTGCCTCTTAGAATGACTGGCTTCATTCAAAATTCAGCTCAAATATCATCTTTTGGGATTCTAGATTGTTCTCAGTCTCCCCAAATGCTAGAATCATTCCTTTCCAGGTTTCTTTACATTTAACCAGTATATTTCTTCCTATACATAGCTAATTACATATTCTCTCCCTCATTAGTCGATGAGGTCCTTGAGAGGAGGTACTTTTTTTCACGTTTCATTGTGTCTTCACTATTTAACACAGTGCTTAGGAAATAGAAAGTGTTTAATAAATGTTTGTTGATTGATTCCTTCCTCCCCAGCGAGCCTACCTTAGGTGTGGGGAACCTATGACCTCGAGGCCACATGTGGCCCTCTGAGTCCTAAAGTGCAGCCCTTTAACTGAATCCAAACTTCACAGAACAAATCCCCTTAATAAAAGGATTTATTCTGCAAAACTTGTACTCAGTTAAAAGGCTGCACCCAAGGACCTAGAAGGCACATGGGGCCTCAAGACTACAGATTCCTGGCCCCTAGTCTATCTCCTTCTTCCTCAGTAAGAAAATTATATCTGTTACCCAGTTCCAAATGCTCAACAGACCTTCCCCTCCCACCCCCACAGTTAACATTCTCCCATACTCCAACCTCTGATTAGGTCAGGATTCCCTTCTGTCTTTTTAGTCCCTTTTACTTCCCTGTTTCTTCTTGGAAATACTTTTATTATTCATTTTTCTTTGAAAAGAAGACTTCATTCTCCTTCATAACCTGGAGAGTGCAGTACCATCCTGGGAGACTTTTTTCTGCTCTCTGCTGAGATTAGCCTGTATTTTGAACGTAGATAATAATCATTTAGTCGTAACCGAAAGACAGATATTGCACACTTCAGACTGATCACAGCAAAATTCATCCTGCTTTCCATGTGTTCTGAAAGCAAGGTCCTCAGGCCTTTGTTATAGTTCCTAGTCATTCTTGCAGCCAAACCCCTAGAAAAGAGCTGTGTCATCTGCTTGTATAAGGCTTCAACTCCACTTGGTACCAGATAACTCCCAATTTCCTTTCTTCTCTCTCCTTTTTTTCCCTTTTCTTCCTTCTCTTTATAGTCAGATTCTCCTTTTTTATTGTTCTCATCCTTCTGCTCAAATCCTTCATCCCCTCATTGTTTGCCTTCAGTTTCATATCCAGCCCCTCCAGCTAGGGTCCTTCTTCAGATGAAGTCCTTTTCCTTCACCTAAAATCATTCCTTTATTCTGTTCAAATAATCCCTCCCCACATATCCATCAACAGACTTTCCCACAATTCCACAGCTCTCCAAATTGCTTCTTCACAATCAGTTCACATTCTAGGCCTCTACATCCTTTTCATTAGAGGTACTTTGGTGGCGCAATAGATAGAACATTAGACTTGGAGTCAGGAAGACCTGAATTCAAATCCAGTCTCTGACACTTACTAGTTTTATGTCCCTGGGCAAGTTATTTAACTTTTATCTGCCTCAGTTTCTTCATCTGTAAAATCTGGATTATAATAGCAGGGTTGTTGCAACAATCAAAAGACATAATGTTTATAAAGCACTTTCTGAACACTTAAAACACTGTATAAATTCTACCTATTGCTACAATTTAGTATTGTTTTCATTGGCTATAGCAAAATTTCCCTGAAGGGCACACTCATAGTTCACATCTTCCCAAGGAGATTTCCTTCCCAACTAAATCTCACCACACTCTGATCATTCTCCCCTCAAGCCCCACAAATTCTATCTGTATTGTACATTCTGCTTCTGATGATCTGCCGTTTGCTAACAGGATGGATGAGGCTCAAGGAACTTATTCTGTTTACTCTGGAGATGAAAAGACAGTGAAAATATAACAGCTATTTTCAAGTGTCCAAAAGACTGTTATAGAAGAAAGGGAATAGATTTGATTCCAGAAAGCAGAATCAGTAACAATGAATGCAAATTATATAGAGACAGATATGGGCTTTATATAAGAATTTTAAAAACCAGCCTAATTGTCAGTTATCCTGAAGTAGAATGGACTTCCACAAATATTAGTCTGTTTCCCCCTCAATTGATATCTCAAGAAAAGGTTGGATGATCTCTTCTCAACAATATGATACAATAATTCAAGTTCAGCAATGAGCTAGACTTGGATGGCCAATGAGGTTCCATCCAATTCTGATATTCTGGGACAGTAGATCTTTAACAAAGAATATTTTGCCCTGCAGAAAGTAGTTGTCAAATTTTCATTAATTATAAGGCTAGAGACCAGAGTAGGCTGTGTGGTATTCTTTAAACTTACCATTGGGCAGAAAGCTCCTTTGGGCAGGAATTGTGTCTTAAATTTCTGTGTAATGCCCTCAGTATATAGAACAAATGTTCAGTAGGTATCTGTTAATTCACTTACTTGGGTGAAAAGGAAAGATTTGACTGGCCCCAAATTGTCCCCCATGATCACCCAGCATCAGCTTTATAGGGAAAATTTATAGCTGACAGATAGCTAGGATAAAATATAAGATCCTCAAGCTAGTAGCTGTAATAGAAAAAGCATCAAATTTGGAGTCAGAGGACCTGGGTTCAAATCCTGGATTCTGAATTACTACTTCTTTGACTTTGGCCAAGTCATTCATCTGCTTGGTGTCTCAGTTTTCCCCATCTGTAAAATGAGGAAATGGTATTAGAAACCTTTAAGATCACATCTAACTCAAAATCTGTGACCATAGTCTGATTTCCTACTGCCTTTTTCTATTTTAGTTTACATTACTCTCCTGCCTCCAGACCTTTGCACAAGCTGTGCCCCCATATCCAGAAAGTATTTCACCCTCACTTTCACCTCTTTGAAATAATAATAAAATAGCTAGCATTTATATACCACCTTAAAGTTTGTAAAGCATTTACAAATATCATCTCATTTAATCTCCACAACAACCCTGTGAAGTAGATGCTATTTTACAAATGAAGAAAATTAAGTATACAGAGGTTCAAGTGACTTTCCCAGAGTTACAATAGTACAAAATGTCCAAGATTGGATTTTAACTCAGATTCTTCTGATTCCAGATCCAGCATTCAATCCACTGTACCACCTAGCTGTTTTTCAAAGCACAGCTCAGATGCCAACTCTTATATGAGACATTTTCTCATCCAGAAAGGTAGATTTTGCCAGGAGATCACCCTCAGCCCCACCGTTATTGTTTTCCATGCCATGAAATTATTCTTATTATTTTGTATTTATTTTTTATGGTATCACCACCCCACCCACATGGTAGAATGTAAGCCCTTTGAAGGGTGAGATTGCTCTTCATTATTTGTCTTTGAGAGTAACACACAGTAGGTGGTTAATAAATTTTATTAAATTGAAATTTGCAGATAGACAGTTTGTTGAAACTGGCTTTGATGCTGAGGTTACTCAGTAAATACCCTTTAACTGAAATTATATTTATACAGGGCTCCTTAAACTTTTTCCACTCGTGATCTCTGCATAGTACATCTATAACAATAAATAACCATGATTGGAGCATTCCAGAAGGAGGTGACAAGTATGTTAAATGAACTATAAGTCATATTTAGGTCTATTTTTGGTGGAAATCTTTCTAAAATGCATCCTACCAAAACTAGATTTTTAAATGTTAAGTGTTGGACCTTTCAGAAAACTGCCCTCAATTGCAACTCCTTCCTTAAGAGTGCCTGAGAGAGGAAGCATTACTGTGCTTTCTTCCAGGCAGAAATCAGACATTAGTTTACTCCAGCAATTTGTGTCCTGATGAAATAAATGGCCCCACCACACCCACCTTGCAAATCTCTAACACAGAGGAGCATCCTCATTTACTACTATCAAGGAAAAAGATAACAGTTTCAGGTAGATAAAGCAAGAGTGAAAACAGATTTTGCCCTCAGAGATTTAAAAAAAGTGGTTTTAATGCACATATTGCCAGAAATAAACAATGAAACAACTACTGAGAAAGTGGAATTTGCATAGAAATGTTTCTAAAACAGATTTCTAAGCCACCACTGATATGTAGGCAAATACATACAGCAAACACTTATTAATGCTTACTATGTGCAAGGCAATGTCCTAAAAGCAGGGTGAAATGCAAAGAAATGCTGTAGTCAATTGCACTCACAGAGCTTATACTTCAGATGAGAGAGATTTTTTTTAAATAATAGGTATATTGCAAATTATAATGTGAAAATACATATATTCACATATGAAATATTATAAGATAAAATTACATGTAATTGAAGAATTAGGGAAGGCACTGGGAAAAATTTAGCATATGAACTGGGCAATGATTAGGTAACAATGGTGTGAGGGCATGAAATTTTGGGTTCTTTGGGAGTATATTGAGTTTGGTTTAAGTCAAGAGACTTGGTTCCACTCATGGCACAGGTCAGCACAGGGAGACAGAGGTCTGAAGATAATGGAAAGTCTAAACATAGAGGACAACGCACAGAGACATCCAGCACAGGGACTGAAATGGGGCCCATGATAAGGAAATGGGGCAAGAAGAGGTCCTGGATCCAGCATGTAGGGGGTGTGACACTGTGCAGAAAAAAGAAATGGGTACAAATTGGCAACTCTGCCACTTATAATCCTGTACTAGGTCACAGATCTAGTAATGACTGAGAATGGGGCCTATACTTAGGAGTAGTGCACCTGGTCAGGGAGTGGTTGTGGACAGACTTTATTCTGGACAAAGAACAAGAACAGATGTAGACAGCAACTGAGTAGCTCTAGTCCTGGAACAGGGCTCCAGATCCAATTCCAGTCTGGTCTCAAGCCTATAGCTAAATAACCAGGTCAGAAAGCTCAGACAAAGGGAAGAGCCTGGAGGTCTATTTCTCTGAAAACTTAAGAGTCTTCCAGGTAACTAATAGTGACTAAGGCTAAGAGTTGTCCACTGGAACTCCAAAAAGGTACAAACCAGACATAATATTGCTCATACCCAACCCAGGTGAGAAGCTTTCAAAGCCCAGTCCATGAGAGTAACAATCACATTTCATCCTGGATCAGACAGCTGAAAGAATCTAAGTCCCCTGTGTGAACTGTCCCTGAGATCCATGAATGGATGAATAGCATATATGTCAATACACTGAGAAGGCAGCAGTAGTACCCAAGACAATGCAAAACAGGATCAGTCATTTCCCAGATATTTCTTCCAGAAGTATGTAAATTCCTGATCCTAATGAAAAGTGTAAAGTTATAAAAGAAGATTGGAAAACAGAGGAGAAGAAAAAAAATAGAACCCCACCATAAAGAGCTAATATAATGACAGAAACACACAAGACACCAATGCAAAAGAACAGAATGATTTCAAAACATCTACAAGCAAAGTCTCAAAGAAAATCATAGCTGGGACACAAGTACAACTAGAATTTCTAAAATAAAGTAAGAAAGAGTTATTAAAATGATTTTATAAATAAAATTGGGGAAAACTGGACATGAAAAGAGTTATAAAGAAAATGGTAGGAAGATGAATTAACAGCCTTACTTAAAAAATATAAAATCTTGCTCCAACAATATCATCCTTAAAATTAGAATGGACCAAGCAGAAGTTAATGACTCCACAAATCAACAAGAAATGTTTAAACAAAGTCAAAATACTGACAAAATAATTTTTTAAGTGTAAGGTCTACTTTATCAGAAAACAACAGACTTAGGAAAAAAAGATCAAAGAGAAGAAAGTTAAGAAACTGAACATCATATTTCAATATATGATAAAAGTAAATTGCCCCCAAATGTTAGAACCAAAAAGTAAAGTTGAAATAGAATATAATAGACACTTCCTAAAAGAAAGCCCCAAAAGAAAAATGCCCAGAATATTATACCCAAAATCAAGAACTTTCAGTTAAAAAAAATACTATAAACTTCCAACAAATTTCAAAAATTCCAAGAATTTATTTGCAAGAAATAAATAATTCAACTACCAAGAAGTCACTCAAAATCATTCAAAATTAGTTGCCACCACTATAAAGGAATAGAAAGTTTGAAATAGGATATTCCGAAAGGCAAAAGATAATCACTACTGCTACTGCTGCTGCTGCTGCTGCTGCTGCTGCTGCTACTACTACTACTACTACTACTACTACTACTACTGCTTACACTCAGTAGTAGTAGTAGTAGTAGTAGTAGTAGTAGTAGTAGTAGTTACTGGGTAAGTAAACACCCAGAAAAACTAGGCATTATTCTCGAAGTGAGAAATGAACCTTTTATGAAACAGAGGATTTAAAAGCATTTCTGATTTAAAAAAAAAAAAAGACCAGATCCAAGCAGAAACCTTGAAATATAAACACTGGAGTCATGAGAAATATAAAAAGGTAAATATGAGCAAGAAATCAGAAGAGATTAAATAACAATGAAATGTTTACATCCTAATAGGAACAAATTTCCCTTCAGAACATTAACAACATCAAAGGTCATAGTGGGAGTTAAATTAGACAGTCTGGGAGTGTTTTTGTTACGTTTTGATTATCATAAAAGAAGAAAGGGAAGGGAAAGGAATAGAAATATACCAGGTGGGGGAAAGGGAGAAGGAAGTACGGGAGAAATTAGCTCACATAATTTGGATGTACAAATAGAAGACTATATCAACAAGGAGGTGTGGAGAGCAGGTAGAATTTCAACATCATTTTCATTTGCACTGGTCAAAGGAAGATAGAATATCCACACACAGACACACAGAGTTGAGTGGAGAAATATATTTCACTCAGTAGGAAAACAGGAGAGCATAAGGAATGAGGAAGGGGAAAATAAGAGGGAAAGTAGATTTAGGAAAGGGTAAGTCATAAGCAAAACAAACCAACTATACAGGGTAGATAAGATGAATTTACTGTGCCAAGAAGCTACCTACTGGTGCTAACCCCACTGCTCATTCACCATTCTCTTCATTGTAAAGAGTAGGCAAGAAGCAAGGGAAAGAAAAAAGTATAAGAAATTGGAATAGGAGAGAAGCACATTCCAGGAAAAGAGGCATCCCAGCAGACCAGCAGTAAGTTCCACCTCAGCAAACCAGTCAGAGATACTGAGCCCCATCATGATAGTACAGGCAAACACCAACACCCACAAGCCTTGGCATAGCCATGGGAACTGGCAGTCTCCAGCTCTGAGAACCCCCACATACTTCAGTGAAACCCTGGATAGATAGGCATCTTCCAGCAGCCAGACCTCCACATTCTTCAATGTGACCTAGGGGAAATATAAAAACACCCCACTGGGCTTTAGCACATGGCAGAAAACACCACTAGAACCCCAACTCAACACCAGGTAAACTGCCAGATCTCTAGACCAGTGGTTCTCAACCTTTCTGATGCCACGACCCTTTAATACTCATATGTGAGTATATCTGCATGTGGGCAGAACTGCCTGGAGATGGATAGAGGAGCAGTGTCTTGACTCCTAAGACCATTGGAAATATGTGTTTTCCAATGGTCTTAGGTGACCCTGTTCACCCCTTAAAGGGGTCGTGACCCACAGGTTGAGAACCACTGCTCTAGACCCTCCAGGAGCACCAGTCATACATACTACCCCCCATAGCACAGCATTAGACACAAATGACCCTGTGGCCACAGTGCAACATCAGGGCAGCACCAGATAAACAGAGTCAATACCCCCTGGCACAAGAAGTCTGAGACAGTGCCCCTTCCACCCCAAGAACAAAGCTCAAATTTAAAATAAAAGGAAAAGGTCAAATTTTAAAAAGATGAGCAAAAAACAGACAAACAAAAAAGAATATGACATGAAAAAAAGTTGTTATGGTGACAGGAAAGTCCAAGACACAAACTCAGAAGAGAACAACATAACAAAATAGCTATGGGCAAAACTCCAAGAAAAATGGGAAGTGGTTTCAAGCCCAGAAAGAACTCATAGAACTGGCAAGAGCTTAAAAATTATGTAAGTTCAGAAGAAAATTGGGAAAAGAGAACAAGGCAACAGAATTATGAAAAACAAGTCAAAAGCTCAGAAAATTGCTTAAGAAGTAGAATTGGCCAAACATAAAAGGAGATACAAAAATTTACTAAAGAAAACTAATCCTTAAAGAGTATAATTGTCCAAATGGAAAAGAAAGTAAAAAAAACTGAGGGAAACCACACCTTGAAAGTGAGAGTTGGGCAAGTGGAAGCCAATAATTCTATGACACATCAAGATTCTAGCAAATTCAAAAGAATGAAAAAATAGTAGAAAATCTAAAATATCTCATGGGAAAAACAACTGACCTGGAAAATAGATCTAGGAGAGAAAATATTAGAATCATTGGACTACCTGAAATTCTTAATCACAAGGAGGGCCTCCTACAAAGTATCTTTCAAGAAAACTACCGTGATGTCCCAGAACCAAAGGGCAAGATAGGCATTGAAAGAATCCACCAATCACCTCTGATAAGAGATCCCAAAATAAAAACTCCAATGAAGTTTATACCCAAATTTCAAAACTACCAGGTCAAGGAAAAATTACTACAAGTGACCAGAAAGAAACATTCAAGTATCAGGGAGTCAATAGGACTACAATCAAGAATTACCCAGCAAAATTAAGCATAATGATTCAAGGGGAAAATAATAATTAAATGAAAAAATTCTAGCTAAGGTAAAAAAAAATCAGGGGTAGCAATCCTGATAACAGATGAAGAAAACATAAAAATAAACGTAAATAAAAGAAATTACATCTTGCTAAAAAGGTACCATAGACAATGAAGCAATATCAATACTAAACCTATACATAACAAGTGATACAGCACCCAAATTCTTAAATAAGAAGTTAAATGAGTTATAGGAAGAAATAGATACCAAATCTATAACTAGTATGGGACCTCAACTGTCCCCTCTCAGAACTCAATAAATCCAACCAAAAAAAATAAACAAGAGAGAAACTAAGGAGGTAAACAGAATATTAGATGGGGAAAATAATAGAACGTACTTCACAGTTATAATCAAATATAATTTAATATTTAATATAATTTAGTTATAATCAAATGAGATATTTGTAAAATGCTTAACACAATGCCTGACACATAATAAATGCTTGCTTCTCAATAGAATATTAGAAAAGTTAGATATGCTAGACCTTTGGAAGCATTTAAATATAAAAGCTGACAGCATAAGCAGATTAGAAGAGCCTGGAATAGCCTGCCTATTAGATCTAAGGGAAGGGAAAGGATTCATGACTAAACAAAAGATAGAGAGTACTGAAAAAATATAAAATAGGTCATTTTAATTATATTAAATTAAAAGACTTTTGTCCAAACAAAACCAATGAAATTAAGATTAGAAGGAAAGCAGAAAGCTGGGAAACAATCTTCACAATAAGTGTCTCTGATAAAGATTTCATTTCTCAAATATATAGAGAACTGAGTCACATTTACAAGAATATAAGTAATGGATAAATGGTCAAAGGATATGAACAGGTAGTTTTAGATGAAGAAATCAAAACTATCTGCATGTATATGAAGAAGTGTTCTAAATAACTTTTGATCAGAGAAATACAAATTAAAACAACTCTGAGGTACTATCTCATGCCTATCAAATTGGCTAATATGACCAAAAAAAAAAAGGAAAATGATAAATGTTGGAGAAGATTGGGAGAATTGGGACACTAATGGTAGGAGTTGTGAACTGATCCAATCATTCTAGAGACCAATATGGAACTATGTCCAAAAGGCAACCAGACTGTGTATACCTTTTGATCCAGTAATACCACTACTAGGTCAGTATCCCAAAGAGATCATAAAAAAGGGTAAAGGACTTACTTGAACAAAAATATTTATAGCAACCCTTTTCATGGCAGCAAAATACTGTAAATTGAGGATATACCTATCAGTTGAGGAATGGCTGAACAACTTGTGGTATAGTAATATAATAGAATACCATTGTGGAATAAGAAATTATGAACAGGCAGATTTCAGAAAAGGCCAGAAATATTTGTATGAACTGATTAAAAATGAAATGAGCAAAACCAGAAAGCATTGTACATAGTATCAGCAATCAGCTATGAATGACTCAGCTCTTCTCAACAACATAATCTTCTAAAACAGCAGTTCTCAACCTGTGGGTTGTGACCCCTTTGGGGGTCAAATGACCCTTTCACAGGGGTCGCCTAAGACCATCGGAAAACTCATATTTCCAATGGTCTTAGGAACCAAGACACCGCTCCTCTCTCCATCTCCAAGTGTGTCTGCCCACATGTAGATACTCCCACATACAAGTATTAAAGGGTCACAGCATTAGGAAGGTTAACAACCACTGATCTAAAACAAGTACAAAAGATTTACCAAGGAAAATGCTATCCATAACCAAATAAAGAACTGATGCACTCTGAATGCAAATCAAAGCATATTTTTCATTTACTTTATTATTTCTCATGTTTTTTATCTGTTTCTTCTTTCATAACTAAGACTGATATGGAAATAGTTTTATATGATAGCACATGTATAAACTGTATCAAATTGCCTACCATTTTTATAAAAGAAGGGAAAGAGAGAAGAATTTGTAATTCAAAATCTTGTAAAAATGAATGCTGATAATGTTCATGTCATTTAACTGGAGAAAAAAACAAAATGCTATTCAAAATTTAAGATAAACAAATTAGAGTGAAAGGATACCTAAAATTAATTAACTTAACTGTAAATAGCAATGGGATAAGCTGTTAGAGTGGATTAGAAAGCAGAATGCAATGACAACTTTGAAAGACTTAAGAACTTTGATCAATAAAATGATCAAGGACAGTTCCAGAGGACTAATGATGAAACAGGCTACTCACCTCCTGACAGAGGGGTGATAGACTCAAGGTATAGAATGATCCTTTTTTTTTAAACATGGTCAGTACAGGAATTTGTTTTTCTTGGTTGTGAATACTTTTTAGATTATTTTGTTTTTCCCCAATTACATGTAAAAATAAATTTTAACATTTGCTACTTTTTAGTTCCAAATTTTATTCCCCCACCATTCCCACTCCTTGAGATATTAAGCAATCTGATATTATACATATGAAATTATGTAAAACATTTCTATATTAGTCAGTTTGTCTGTGAAAATTCAAACAAAAAGGAAAGGAAGGAAGAAGGAAGGAAGGAAGGAAGGAAGGAAGGAA
>JAQQSW010016085.1:0-11747 GCA_028646575.1 Pseudocheirus occidentalis | reverse complement strand
CTCTCTCTCTCTCAGCTGACTTCAGTCTCCATGAATCCTCCTTCACTGAGGAGCCAACTATAAAATCTGTCTGTCTCTCTAAAATTCTCCTGCTTATAAGCACTGACCTTCTCTCAAGTCAACAGGGGAGTTCACACCTTTTCACCAATGGACAGAGTTCTATACTTAGCCCTAAGTATCTGATCTACTTAGCCCTAAATAGATAAATAAATTTTAGGAAAGTCATAGATGAATTGGAGAATGTCTGGTATAAGAGTTCTCAGCCTTTTTTCATGTCATACATCCCTTTTGGGTGGCCTGATGAAGACTAGGGGTCAATTCTCAGAATAATGTTTTTAAATGCATAAAATAAATCAACATACAAAGGAAACCAATCACATTGAAATAGTTTTATATATGCACATATATAGGTAGGTATCTACATATATACATATACATATCTATATAGAAATACATATACATATAAGTAGGTACATACATATGATGTGTATATATAGGTAATACATACATATATACATATACATATATATGTTAGGTACATATATAATAAGTATACATATATAGTAGGTACATATACCTGTGTGAGTATACCAGTTATAGAAAGACAAGATGGTGACTGTATTAGACAATTTATTCTATGAGGTTTTTGTTTGTTTTTTGAGAGACATAATTTGTATGTTGAAGACAAGATTTCTTGGAATTCTCAACAAATATTTCCATGTGTTCAAAGAACCATTTCAGGGGTGGGAGGATGGTTAAATTTGTTCTGCTTATGCCCAGAAAAGAGAACTAGAAACAAGTGCAGTGAATGAGAACTTCACAGAACTGAAGATGCTCAATTTTGGTACTGATTTTTCAAAAGAAATAGGAAGGTAGGTTTTTCCAAGTAAAGACCAGTAAGTTTATATGTGAAAGCTGGCAAAATTTTAGAACATATTATTAATTTTTAGGAACTTAGAATTAAGGCTAGACTGACTTCAATTTCTCTGGCAAATGAGAATGAGGCTATCTGTTTAGTTCCTCATTAGCCAATTTTTTTTTTTATTCTTATATTGACAAGGTAAGGTAACATAGATATCTACCCCCTACCCCCCCCAAAAAACCCACAAAAACTAAAAAGGCACAGATCATATTTATGTGATGAAATTACACTAAAATAAAAGATCCATTGATCAAATGGATTTTGACTGCCCCAATATTTAAATCCCGTTGATTATCAGATAACAATAGTGTATCCAAAGAAGTGCTAGATTTAGAGTCAGAGAACCAGGCCTGAAATCCTGGTTTCCCTCCTTAGTAGCCATGTGATCTTAGGTAAGTCATTTCAACTCCAAGGCCTTCAGTTTCCTCAGCTGTAAAATGGGGGTGGTTGGACTAGGTGATTACTGATATCCCCTAGGGTCTAAATTTTACTAGCTAATGATTCAACTCTTCTTGTTGATACTGTCCTGTCTACAGATAGTATCCAGTTAGAACAAACATAAAATAGTCCTCTGATGAAATAGGAAGCCACATACCAACATGGCCTCAGGGTTGCCCTGTAGAATCTTCATGAAATTTCATTGAAATGAAAATAGAAAGTAAAGAAGGGGACATTAATTTTCTGGTTAGGCCACCCTTGAGTAATTCTCATTAAGGGAGTTCAAACATTCTTTTGGCCTAGAGCTTTTGGACCAGTATAATAGTTTCTTGACTGGTACAGATAATACAAAAAAAATGTGAACTTTACTCAAAATTGAATCTTCCTCTGGCTTATTTAATAGGAGACTCCTTCAAAATCCAGTTAATATTTAATGAAATTCCATTGCCCAAAGGGGTTGATTGTGAGCTGATCAAAGAACTTATATTTCAGTTCAGCCTTCCCCACTATTTTTGTGCTAAGTGTACCATATTAATTCCAAGATTGTTATGGAAAGATAAGAAGCAGCAAGACATAGTAGACAGAGAGCCAGTCTACCTCCAGGATCAAAAATAAACTCTTATTTTTGAAATATAAAGTTCTTTATAACCTGGCTCCTCACTGTTCCAATCTTCTAACACTTGACTCGTAACTTTGCATTCTTGCAATCCAGCAATATATTGCCCTAATTGTGTTTCCTTGAACACAACAGTTAATCTCTTGTCTTGGTGCCTTTGTACTAGCTCTCCTCTCTTCTTGTAATGCTCTTCCACCTCTTTATTTCCATGTCTTCCTCCAAGACAGCTCAAATCCCACCTACTACAAGAAGTCTTTCTCACGCCACCAAGTGCTTATATACTGCCTTCCCTTTACTCTGTGTATGTCTTATATGTACCTAGTCATTTACATGCTATCCTCCATTAAAAGAAAAGCTTCTGGAGGACAAATTTTTTTTGTCTTTTTTATGTATCTGCAGCTTTTTGTACAGTGTCTGGCACTGTAAATGCTTCATAAATTCATAATGACTTACTGAGTTCAATTCCCACCTCTCATACATACTGAGTGACTTCTGGCAGCTCACTTAACCTTTCAGTATGCTAAGCAACTCTCCAAGACTACATTACGTAGATAATGCCAATTTTTATTGGGAGGACTCATCTAGGAACTCCTATGTCAATGAAATTATAGGTCTTAATCCCTATCCCTATCCCATAAAAAGTTAGACCTGCTTTAAAAGAAAGCAATTTACAGATTCATGCTGTAATATTTAATATCTGATGAATCCCTTAAACCAAATGGAAGCCTATGTGGTAATAGTAATGAGAAAAGATTAATTATAATAGATATGATGATGATGATGATAAAGATAAAGATAGTTAAAAAAACCCTTAAGTCCTAAGTGATCATTCAGGTTATTGGGGAGGTATGAAAGAAGAGGAATAATAAATAAGTTATGCACAGAAATCATTCTGTGTATCCCATATGGTAGCCATAAAGTTCTATTAAAAACTCTAATATTCCAGCCAATTGAGCTCTGGTTATACCAGGGTCTGAGTTTTGTAAGTGTTACTTACCTGTCATCAAAATATCAAATCACTAGTAAGTCTTCCAGAATCACAGCTTGAATGAGTAAACAGTTACTAGAACAAATCCTTAAATGTCTGCAAAAGACAAGTAAATTGGCTCAAAAGAAAAAAAAATGCTGTGATACAATGACCAAGGGCTATTAAAGATAACTTATTATCAATTTACTAGTTATTAAACAAATTGCCTAAAAGTATTATACTACTTATATTGCCTTTGTTGATTATTACAAAGCTTTGGTTCAGTTCTGCATTAATGGCCTATTCAAGTATTATGTATTGCAAATTTTGTATACATACATATATATATATATATATATTTAATATTGTCAAGAATAATTGATGTAAGTTGATCTAGCATCTTTTAGGGAGATAAGTAAAGCTGATTATAGATCTGTCTCTTCCTTAGGCCTTCTGTCTCTTCTAAATGGAAATAAATATAGCTCCCAAGAAAAACCAATCCAAAACATTTTATTATACAATTAAGGCACCTAAATGACATTTTGATTCCACAAGGAGAAAAAAAAAACATGCACATACAGATATTAAAAATCTTCCTCATCTCAATGAATCTTTATTCAGTCAAAATGTGATCTGGACTTGATAAGTATAAAAATCTTAACTTACATATAGGAAAGGTAAAGACTTTGAGCTTGAATTTGGAAGTCCCACTGAACCAATGAATGAAGGTAATGCCCATATATTCCTTGGTTCCTCCTAGGGAAGACATAGCTAGCATAATCATATTAAAGAGAATTCTTTGGTTGAATATATTAAAAAACTTATTGACATCCTGAAATCAAAGCCTAACAGGAAGAAAAAATTCAAAGCAATTAACATCTTTATTATATACTGTACTGTATACCTTTGGAATTAGTAAATGGGTCATAATAGAGTTGGAAAATATTCTCATCAAAAACCTATATCATACTGACAGAGTATCCATCACTCTAAATTAGCTATTGAAAAATTAGCAACACTTCTTTTGATGAAAAGGAGGAGGGTGATTACACACACACACACATGCATGCATGTATATCTATATTTTTCTATCTCTCCATCTACTGTTTATATATAGAGAGAGAGACATAGATATGGATAAATATACATATGTTCATATATTCTTAGATTAAATGAGAAACAGGTAAAAAAACCTGGAGAAATATTATTTTAAGCAAAGAAACATAATTTCTCCAAGGACTAGTCAAGCTAATGGATGAAAAGTTTTGAATTTGTCAAATATTACCCTAACTTATTTGTTTCTAGAGAAATCCTTTAAAATATCTGAGATCTAAGAATGGAATGAAAAGTTCCTTCACAGCTGACATCTGTATGAACTCAGCTCACAGTTTGTTGATGCAGAACCAATTAGTTCAAATCTGGCCTCAGATACTTGACACTTTACTAGCTGTGTGACCCTGGACAAGTCTTTTAACACTGATTGACTTGTAAAAGAAAAAATATGGTACCAGTAAATATATATTTTTAAAGAAATTACTGAACAAATGACTCAGTCATGGATTTGTTTGTAGAAAGAAGGATTTTATGATGACAATTAAAGACTAAGCCATTACCACTAGATGTTAGAGTATAGTTATTCTTAAGATGTATGGACTTAGTGATCAATGTAAGTCATTCAAGGAAATGATAAAAACATGATAAGACAGTAATCTATAAAGATTTTGCACTTTCTGAGCACCTGGCAAGACACGATCTTGTTTTTAGAATTTTATACAGACACAAACACATGTGCACATATAGTTATGTATATATGCATGTATGTGTGTGTGTGTGTGTGTGTGTGTATAGAGGCTCACTACTCTTTTTCTACTGACAGACAAGTCATGATAATACAGAAACAGATTTTGAAATATTCTGAAGAATTCAATCAATAAACTGTGCTACATTGCCCTATTATCACAGACCAAAATTTTGCCCCACAATTAAGATGTCATATCGATCCATAAAACCTTAAGAACAATGTTTTAAATAGAGGTTGCCATGCCAGATGCTCATGATCTCCAAGCTATAATGAACAACAAAAATCATTTAAAAATATCAGTTATAAACAGCTAGCAGAGAAGATTAAAATCATATGGGAGCAGGTTGAATTGTCCAGTGGGATATTAGAATTATGCACAAGATTGTCTACAGTGAACTTAGAGAAAGTGAGCTTACCTACTGATATGTTTATTCAAATACAAAAGTAATTATTTTATCCAGTTGTGAACTCTTTCATAAAACATTAAATAAAAGCAAGAGAGAGATTTATCCTAGGACCACTTCTTTGTAAACCTTATCTAAGAAGACAGGCACTGTGCTTAGCATGATGCCTGGCATGTAGAAGCACTCAATAGATGTTTATTGATTTATTGATTATTGAACAATTGCAGTAAATAATTTACATATATTATCTTATTTTGTCATTAAAACAACCTTGTGAGGTAGATTCTATTACTATTATTCCCATTTTGTAGATAGAAGATAGGATTTAAATGACTTACTCAGGAACATACAGCTATTAAGGGCCCAAACGGAATTTGAACTCAGGTCTTCCTAACTCCACATCTACTGCTCTATTCACTGTACCACCTAGCTGTCTCAGCTTTGTGTTTTTTTGCACAAATTTCTAAATGTATTAATAATGAGAGATGCAAATGAGTCTCAGATATAAGATGTGGCTGCCTAGACTAGAATAAAACCAAAAAAACCCCTTTTTTGTTTTACATCTGAAATTTACATTGTTTTACATTTTGTTAATACATCTGAGATTCTTTAATTTGAGTGAAAATCAGGGAATTATCAGTGGACTTTGTCAAGTGAAAGCTTTGGCTGTCCTATGTGTCTGATAATTTCATTATGATGCTACTTTGATATATCATTGTGAAGTATTTATGATTCTAGATCATTTTAAAACAAGGTTAGCAACCTATACACTGTGCCAAGGCTAGCCACAGTGGGCCCTCCTAACTGAGTGTGGTTCTGTCATCTGAGTAAAGCGGGAGAGAATAATCTCCAGAAAGCTAGCCACCGGATGATGGCTCTCCTGATTAATTTCGTTTATGTGTTTGTTTGTTCCTCTGTGCATTTTCGAGGAGTTCACAACTTATTGAGACTATATATTAAATGTTTTTCTCTTTAAAGACCCTTCATAACTTGGCTCCAACTGATCTTTCAAGATGAATTACACATTATTCCTCTTCATATGCTATTTGATTTAGTTAAACTGGACTTCCTGTTGTTCCTCATACTAAATAGTTCATCTCCAATCTCTGTTCCTTTCTACAGATTGTCCCCTGTGCCTAAAAGACACTCTCCTTGCCTCCATCTCTTGGAAATTCTAGTTTCCTTCAAAGCTCTGCTCAACTACCATCTTCTATGTGACACCTTTCCTAAGCTCTCCCAACTGCTATTGCTTCCCCTCTCACAATTGTCTTGTACATACATGCACACCATGCACAAACATTTTGTGTGCTAAGTGCTAGGTATATGAAAGGGAAAAAAAAACATTCTTTGTCCTCCAGGGGCAGGGGAGACAAGTGTATTATGTATAGACACATGCATGTTTTCAAATGTATATGCATATATAGTTATATACATGTGTGCATGTCTATATGTACCTTATATGTGCACACAAATGGTATATTATGTACATGCATGCATGTATGTGTGCGAGAGAGAGATCCTGACTCCCTAGTTCCTTGAACACAGAGATTGTTTCCTTTATGTCTTTGTATGCCCATCACCTAGCACTGTACTTGACACATAGTAGATGCTTAGTAAATGCTCCCTGATTGAGTGGAGATATCACTCAAATCAACGAAATCATAGACCTTTGGCAATCTTGAAGCAAACACATGAGAAATAACCAAATTATGCATAATTATCCATTTTGGCTAGAGTATATCTATAGATAATTCCTGTATACATATCATGTATCATTTCTAATTTCAAAATATTCTTTGCTTTGATCACCATCACCAAAACCCTTTTCTCTTGAGAGCATCCTAAACGGTTTTGTAAGACCATTTCCTAAGACACACTTTGGGAGGAAAAATGTTCTAAAACTCCTGGTAAATCTTATGGTATTGATTATCTTCTAATCTAGTTTTGACTCTACCTTGAAACTTCAGGCATAAAAGATTTAAAAGATTTTGCCCTTCACTAAAAGCTATCATCTGTAATCCTGCACTTTCCCGTTTCAGAATCCCGATGACTGGCTGTCACATTCAGTTACCTTTATAAACTCCCAAATCAAAGTTTCGAATATCAACACTTGCCTTATTCATCATTCTTACTTCTCAACACCCGATCTATTGGTAATTCTTTACCATCCCTTGTCACTTACTGACTGACTGCAGGGTTTGAAGTGGTCAGAGCTGCTAAGCAGACCACTGGAGTCCAACTGCTTTAAAATTCTACAAATTTTATATAGGAAATGGGAAAACCAAAACAATGTATGTCAAAATGTCCTCTTATGCTCCGAGTAAATCATCTAGCTAGCATTCTCTTTTTCTTCAGGGTCCTATCAAACACAACTAGCAGCTGCTGCGTGTGTGTGCATGTCTGTGTGTGTGCGTATCTTGGTGTGTGTGCATGTGCCTGCACGTGATTTGGTTTCAAAGTAATGGTTTTCTTGACTCTCACAGAAAGGGCTGCAATTTTTGCCCTGTTCTTATTCTAACCTTGTCCAAACAGCCAAATAAATGTATGGACGTGGCATTTCACTGTCCTTTCTCACAAAGCAAAGCCATAAAAGTTGATTTGCACTAACAAGCTGAAAGTGCTGAGTGCTACCAGACGGTGATACATTCCCAGGGCTAAGGGAATGCGGCAATCTGGGAGAAGAATGCCGTAATGCGTTTTCGCAGTAGATTCAGCGCAGACTCAGAAACTAAGGCTGTGATCTGATCCACTGTAGAGAAGATGGCTTTAGAGAAGAAAGAAAACTAGTTCCACTTTATGGCAGTCTATTTGGAGACACATAATACATGTCTCTCCATGCTAGTTTATTATTTCCAATCCCAGTAAAACCAAGAGATAAGCACAAGTTATATGACTTTTTCAGGGTCTGACTTTGCTGTGAATATTGTATTGTGCATCATTATGCATTATGATGAAGTAGCAATAACTCAGAATAGAATGGGGACCCAGAGTACAGAAGCAACATAATAAAGTGGACAGAGTACTAGACTTGTAGTGAGAAAGTTGTTGTTCAATCCTTTAAGTCGTTTCTGACTTTGTGACCCCATTTGAGGTTGTCCTGGCAAAGATACTGGAGTGATTTGCCATTTTCTTCTCCAGCTTATTTTACAGATGAGGAAATTGAGGCAAAGGGGTTAAGTGACTTGGCCAGGGTCATATAACTAGTGACTGAGGCCAAATTTGAACTAAAGAAGAGATATCTTCCTGTCTTTACGCCTAGCATTCTATCCACTGCACCAAGTTCAAATCTCATCTCCAATACTTATTAGCTTTTTGACATTCCAGACTTGGAGAACATGGGACCTCAAGGTTATATGTGGCTTTCTAGGTCCTCAAGTGTGGCCCTTTGACTAAATCCAAACTTCAAAAAACATTCTCTTAATAAAAAGATTTGTTCTGTAACACTCAGACTTAGTCAAAAGACTGTACCCAAGAACTTAGAAGGCCATATGTGGCCTCCAGGCTGTAGGTTCCCCACCGCCACTAGACAATTCATTTAACCTCTATAGGCCTCATTTTCTTTATCTATAAAATAAAGGTATTAGACTCAATAGTATGTAAGGTCTTTTCTACATCTAAACCAATGACATTTTGATCTTATTAGTGAGAGGAGAGCAGGTTGGCCTGTATTATGAGGTACTTATAATAAGCTTAATCTATGTTGTGACACAAAAACCTACGTTTCTTTTACAATAATCTTCTCTTAGAGATATCATATGACTAATCATCATGGGACACTATGATCAGAGAAGATCAGAATTATAAGGAACTCAAAGTTTACTGGGAATACACAGAATGGGATAGGTCAG
This sequence comes from Pseudocheirus occidentalis, assembly GCA_028646575.1. Classification (NCBI taxonomy): domain Eukaryota; kingdom Metazoa; phylum Chordata; class Mammalia; order Diprotodontia; family Pseudocheiridae; genus Pseudocheirus; species Pseudocheirus occidentalis. The sequence goes on along the minus strand of JAQQSW010016085.1, from coordinate 2,751 downwards.
TGGTGGTATGTTGCCAACAATGATGTACAAGTCAAAATTTTCATAAAATATGTCTTTAAGGATATACAAGAGTAGAAGGTATAGACTAGTCATGTAATGAGAGATAGGGATGATACAGGGAATTTTCTAGGATTGGTTAAGACTACCTGATATAGTCAAAGAATTAAAGGAAGACTCACTATTTAGCACAGAATCTGGCACATACTAGGCACTTGCTGAATACTAGTCGACTGATTGAAGAATTCCCCACAGAAAATTTCTATAAGCACATGAACAATTGCTCTTGTCAATCATGGATTAGCAGCCTGAGGATCTGGTTCCTGTGTGGCATCTGGGTAAGGGAGGTCATCTAGGATCAGCGGAGTTGAACTCCTATTGAACTCCTATGAACTCATTTGCTTAATTCCTTTTAGATCTTGCTTGAGTTTTTTCGATTTTTTTTTTACCTTGCTTATTTGAACTAGTGTGAGCATTAAGTCTAAACCTCCATTTGGAGATTATATAAACATATATATATATACATATACACATATACATGTATATGTATGTATATATAACAAGGATTCGTGTATTGTCTAAACCCCAATTTGGACAGACAGATAGACAGGCAGACAGACAGACATTCCTATCCCCAGCAGTCCTTAGTAGGAGTCCTTAGCAGAAATTCTGTCTGGCTCAAAGAAAAAAGGAGTTTGTGCCGCAGCTGTCACCGCTGCTTCCAGTCACCTCACTGACTCCAGCTTAGCTCAGGCTTCTTCTTGCCCCACCCCTTCCTGCTATGTTAGCAAGTTAAAGAACCATGCAACATCTTCAAATCCTATAACCATTACATCAATTTATCTATCTATCTATCTATCTATCTATCTATCTATCTATCTATCTATCTATCTATCTATCTATTTATCTATCTATGGATTCATGGGAGATTTCTGGGGGTGGGTGAAGCGTATCTTATGTGTACCAGGGACCAAATAGAACACATGTGAATTTCAATATATCACAAGGATCAATTGGAGAAATTTTCATCCAAGACTTCCATTTGGTTTACCATATGCGATGCAGGGACACATTGTACAATGGTGTTTTGCCTGAAACAACCCAAGTAACAATTATCTCAGAAAGTATGGTGAAGTTGTAATTTGCACCAGCAGAGAAAGGTCCCATAACAGTAAGAACACAGCTCCAAAGATGTATTGAGAGTAAATTTTATGTTAGCTACTATACCGTATGAACAGAAAAAATGAGCTTGGGTTCCTCCTGTTAATGTGGCAAACAAAATGGGAGCGTGTATTTAAAAGGATCTGCAATAATGTACCAGAGAAAGTGTTGTAAGTAGAAAATCACTGTAATAGTCTTATAACATTGAATATATAATTTTGTTAACCTCTTCTATGTATTTCTAATAGAGAAGGTGGGGAGGATCAGTTGAGGAATATAAGATTGTTCCTATCACCAAGGGTTAACTGACAAGCTAGAAATAGCTAAAATAGGATTTATCCAAATAATATTTACTCTTGAGTGGTTCAGTGATAGAGTGGATAGAGAGTTGACCTCTGAGACAGGAAGCCCTGAATTCAAGTTCTACCTGTGACATATCACTACATAACCTTGAGGAAGTCACTTAAAATCTCAAGAGTTCTCGGCATATATTCTCAATTATACAGTCCAGAGAAGGAGATGACTTACATTGGTAGAGTTCTCAATATGGTAAAATTACACATCTAAGTCCTATCACCATCACATTTATCTTCAGAAGAGTATGGAATGTTATTTAATTGAAAATATAGCTAAATGATTTTGAATTTCAGTAACTCTAAGGAAATAAGCCTAAGATATGCCCTTGCTGGATTAGGGTTTATGAAAATGAATGGAAAAACTAAAACCTATATCAAGTTTAAGCAATGGCATTGGGTTGATGATGGATAGATCATGCATAAAAGAACAAAATTAGGGCTAGGTCAGACATGTCCCCTCTGAATTCTTGATTCTTTTTCCATTAAATTTGTGGAGCTACAAATTATATTTAAAATCTTAAGGTAGTGACTGTCCTGCCAAAGGACAAATGCACTTCTAGCAAAACAAGAATTGGATTTTGCTTAACATGGCATTTAAACTTTGAATTCTTCAACCTCTTCCAGTGAAAAGAATTTTACATACCAGATGAGTACATTATTACATCTCCCTTTTTCATGCACACAAAGTTATAAATATAGAACAAGCAGAAAAGGCAAAAAAAAAATACCTATCTGTCAGTATCCCCCAAGTTCCTGTGGTATGCCCCTTCCCTTGAACTGTAATGCACTTCTGGATGGTTAGAGAAAAGGAAACAAAGAATTGTTATTTGGCTTAGATACCCCATAGATTGTTTTAGGTCAATAGTGAAGGTCCTATCTAACTTCATAGCTCATACTCTGCCTCCATTATTCCAAACACATCTCCACATTTACGTGTTCTATCAGCTGCCTAAGAGACAACTTTTCAGCTAGCAGTAATGATATCAACCCAGTTGCTACAGTACCACAAGTGTTTCTGTTTCTCACTCCCAGAAGCCCATTCCTGTTCAAAAGTAGCAGAAAGCCATAAGAGCCTGTGGAATTCTGGATAAACCACTTGACCAGCAAGCACATACCATTTTGTCTCTATGGGCATTCCTTTGTGGGAATAGCAAGATGTTGTCTGGCTGTACTCAGATGAAAGAAAGGAAAGAAAGAAAGAAAGAAAGAAAGAAAGAAAGAAAGAAAAGAAAGAAAG
>JAQQSW010016084.1:0-11748 GCA_028646575.1 Pseudocheirus occidentalis | reverse complement strand
GCTCTTAGTGGGGTGCTGCAGCCCCACCTCCCAGCCTTGGCTCACTGAAAGCGCACCCTAGGACCACCACTCAAGATCACGATCCAGATCCAGGCCACTCAACGCAAGAGCCCTTGGCCCTGATGGATTGCGTCAGCCCCCCTGCTATCTGCAGGCCGAGGGCTCTGAAGCAGCCCAGTGGAAGCCACTGAGGCTCTCAGACCTTCCTGCTGCTACAGCCACCTCCCGCTGCTTCCCTGACCTGGGAGCAGTTTGGCCAGACCCGCTCTCCTCCTCCTGAGTTAGCAAAATTCACTGACCTTTCTCTTAGCCTTTTTTTCTTCTGGCCTGATAGATGTGGTAACTGTGCCTCCAGTTCGCTGGAGTTTTCTTAACTGCCAGAGCTATTAGGGGGGTGTTGCAACCCCCCCAGCTTTGGCTTGCTGAAAGTGCTTCCCAGGGCCACCACCCAGGACCACTATCCAGATCCAGGCCGCTCAATGCAAGAACACTAGGCCCTTATCAATTGACTCAGCCCCCGCGTGATCCACAGGCCAGGGGCTCTGAAGCAGCCCAGTGGGGGCAGCTGCTGGTTACAGCAGTTCTTGCCCTTCCTCCACTGCTTCCTTGCCCTGCAGATTGGAAAAACTGCTTTTCTTTCCCCAAATTTAGCTTGAGAGCTTCACTCACTTTCACTGACCTTCTCTAATCCTGGCTTAGTAGATGTGAAGATTCCTCCAGGTGCAGTAGATCTTCTTTGAAGTAGACTTATGCTGCATCTTGGCTTGGCTCCTCCTGACTACTCTGGGGCCTGGTCATGGTTTTGGTTTCAGGCTGTTCTGGCCTGGGTTCCCGTCCTGCTGTGATGATCCCCTGCTGCTGAGCTACCTTCAGCTAGAGATGTGTTTTCTGTATTTTTATGAGTCTGAGAGCCCTAGAATTTGTTCAGAATCATATTTTATGGGTGTTTAGTGTGGCTGTGTGGGAGCTGTGGAGCCTTGCTGCTTCTACACTGCCATCTTGGATCCGCCCCAGGAAGTCTTAAGAGTTAATTTAATTAGACTTTTCTACTTCTAGATAAGGTATCAAACTATCATTCACCAGTTCTGTCACAAATTGGCTGTGGAGAATTAGAATTTCACAACTAAGAACATATCAATGTGATTTTTCCTATCTACCCCATGCATTCTGAAAAGCAACATAACATATTATAATGTAAATTGAAGCAGCTTGTTAAAGACAAAATATACTACTGAATTTGTCATATAGCTACTGTAAAATATCTAATTAAATCTGAAGAATATCTGAAGTTTAATAACATTATTATGATAGATAAACTTCTAACCCTGTAGAATTTTGAATATTGTACTTTGGTTGTGAAAAAGTTGATGCTTGTCAACTTATGAAGTTTGAAAATTACATAATTTACAAACTTGAATTTATTTAATTGGTCATGGTTAAAATGCAGCTTATGAAATTAGACTGTACCCGTAATGTAAAGATAGGAATTTTGAAAGCATAAAATGTATTACTTAACTTTTAATTTTCAAGTACAAATTATATGCTTTTTTTTACTATAGTATTATTTTTTTTAGGTTTTGTTGATGCCTTTTTTTAAATGCCAAAGCAATTTACTAATAAAACTATCATCCCTTCATTGAGCCTTCCTTGTAATAAAACAAAAGCTAAGCTAAACCAATCGATAAATGAATCTGTATGAGACTCTGTCTGACAGTGTCAGAAACATTCCACTCCCTCCATTTGTACAAAAGAAAGGCACATCATCTACTCTCCATGATCAGTAACAATCACTGTAAGTGACCTGTTTGATTGCCTTTTAGTGTCATTATCACTTACATTTTTAGTCATGCAAAAAAGCATGGTGCCACCTATAAGAAGACAGGTTTTGGATTGAGAAAAACCTGAGTTCCAGTCCTGCTCCTGACAGTTACACACTATGGCACTAATTAATTTAATCTCTCAATGCATGAGGTAACTCTGTAAGACTATAAATTATAAAGCATTTTTTTAATCTGCATCAGTGGAAGAAGTTTCTTCATTGTCATTTCCTCATGTGGATAAAAGTCACAGGTCATTTATTCATCCAATCCACCAGTCATTCATTCATTCACTGAGTATTTATCAAGAACCAACACTTGGCACTTTGCTAAGCACTGAGGATAAAAAGACAAAATAAAGAACAACAAAAACTCAAAATAATCTGCTTTCTCTGAACTCATGTTCCCCACTATAGAGCAAAGTAAATTCGGAATTAGGAGAGGCCTCTAATAAGTGGGGGAATCAGCCCTATATTTAGATAACTCTTGAGCTTAGCCTCAAAGTAAGCTGGAGATTCTAAAAGATAGCATCATAGACATGGAATATCTGTGGAAAGGTATGGAAACATGAAATATAATGAGTCCATTAGGAATATCAAGGAGCAGAGTTTGACCGGAATATACTGTTGTCAAGGAGAATAATGTATAATTCAGAATGGGAGGGGGGATAAGAAAAAAGTAGAGGGGAGAGAAACTTGTACATAGTGCTTATCACGTGGCAAGCACTTTACTAATATTACCTAATGTGATCCTCACAACAACCCTACAAGACAGATGCTATTATAATCCCCATCTTGCATTTGAGGAAATTGAAGCAAATAGAGGTTGTGATTTTCCCAGAATCACACAGCTAATTACTCTAGGCCCAGAGTTCTCATCACTCTGCCAACAGTGGAAGAGAAGGCTAGAACCAGAATGTGAAAGGCTTTAAATGCCAAATAGAGTTGCTGTATTTTAAAATAGAGACAATAGGGAGTGGCTAGGTGGCGCAGTGAATAGAGCACCCCTCCAGAAGTCAGGAGGACCTGAGTTTAAATCTGGTCTCAGACACTTAGTTGACACACTTACTAGCTCTGTGACTCTGGGAAAGTCACTTAATCCCTATTGCTCTCCAAAAAGCAAAAAATAAAATAAAATAAAATAGAGACAACAGGAAACTAATGACAGTTCTTGTACAAATGATTGACATGGTAAGAAGAGTACTTTCTGAATATAAATTTAGCATGGCTGTTAAATATGGGTTATAACCAAGCCAGAACATTAGAACAAAAAATGAAAGGAGGAAAATGTATACTAGATAGAGAGGTGGTGAGAAGCATCAAATGCTTCACTGGAATCAGGTAGGATGAAGATTAGAACCCAAATTTATGAGCATAACCTTTAGCAAACAAGAGATCCTTAATTGAATATGAAGATAAAATACATAAGCAAACAATTCCCAAATAAAGAATTACAACCTCATAATAAAAATGAAAGAATGCTATAGAGTACTAAAAAGAGAAAAGAAAATTAAAACAACTCTAAGGTTTCACCTAATATAATACCTGGCAAATTGGTCAAGATTACAAAAGATAATAATAGTCGGTGGTGAAGGCCTGTAGGAAAATGGCACAGTAATGAAGTGTTAGTAATGTTCTACAACTATTCAAGCAGTCTAGAAAACAATTTGAAATTATGCTAAGGAAATAACTAAATGTCTATTTCCTTCAATCCCCAGATTCCACTGCTAGGTCTATTCACGAGGAAGTCAAAGACATAAGGAGAGGTTCCATTTACATCCAACTCAAATAGTTATACAAGCACTCCTTGGAGCAAAGAACTTGAAAAATAGTAGATGCTCATTGATTGAGGCAAAAAAAATGTGATGGCTAAAAAATGTAAACACTGAAATTAAAGGAGCATTATTATGCAATAAGAAATCATGACTATAGAGCAAGCTGGTTATAGAGATAGATGAGTAGAATTGTACGAAATGATTAAGGGGAGCAAGTTGGAAAACAATATATGCGTGTGATGTCTATAACAATTATAAAATGAAAATACAAAAACAAGTAATCAAACTGAATAATGCAAAATTACAAAAACCACACACACTAGACCCCAAGAAAGAAATATGAGAATGTATATATTTGTCCTTTGCAGAGATAAGGTACTAAGGATAAGGAAAATTGCATGCCAGACTTTTTTTTTTCATGTTTGTTAGCTTTACTGAATTATTTCCCTAAACCCCTTTTAAATTTTGTTTTAATGAGATGATTCTCCACGCTAAGGGTGAAGGTACGTTTGTGTGTGGAAGGAATGTTGAAAATATAGGTTATTTAAAAAACAAATAATATCAATAAAATTGTAGTTTTATTTTTCTTTACCTTTTTAAATTTTGTTTTTAATTTATGGAATAAAACAAGCATTTCCATAACAAGATATAATAAAAAATGACTGTGCATGAAACTGCAAATGTACTCTGCACAACTTGCTATTCCTTTCAAATATACAACAAAAATATGATGCAAATATATATTTTCTTCTTTCTTCCCCTACCCTAGAGATAGCTACCCCCCCATGTATACACACATATAAAATTATTCCATGCATATTTTTATCATCATTTTTCTAGAGGCAAATAGCATCTTTCTTCATATGTCCTTTATAGTTAATTTGGTTATTTATAATAAACAAAATAACTTGTTTGCTCAAAGTCATCCTTAAAACAATATTGCTGCTTCTGTGTGTACAATGTTCTTTTGGTTCTGCTCGTTTAGCTCTTCATTATTCATGCAAGTGTTTCCATGTTTTTCTAAAATTATTGAGCTCATCATTTCTTATAGCACAGTAGTATTCTATCAAAAGAAAATACCATGACCCATATAATCATAATTTTAAAAGAAAGAGGATGGGAAAGATAATTGATAACCCTGGGGAAAAGAGTTTCTATTGAGTGATGAAATCAGAAGCCAAATATTTTGGTATATAATTTTTTTAAATTCAGTCTTTGACCTCTTTGGGATATAAATTCAGCACTGAAGTAGTTAGGTCCAAGTCTATGAAAATATTGCAATTTTTTCACTCATAATTCCAAATAATTTTCCAGAGTGGTCACATAAATTTACAGCTCTGCCATTAGTGCATGTTTGCCTTCCAACAATTGCTCCAACATTTACCATTTTTACCTTTTATTTTTTCCACTTTGATAGGTAGACTTAAGTTGTTTATAGTGCATTTTATTGCTTTTTCACTAGCATTAACTGCACTTCTGTTTGTCCTCTTCTCCATTTCCCTACCCGGTAGATTTTTGACATATCTAATATTGTGGTTAGTCCACACAAAATGTAATTAAGTGTAATTTCTGCACAAAAACAAAAACCTAAATAAGTGGGAATTCTACTATATGCTCAAAGGCAGTGATGAGACACAGTGGATAAATTGTAGGGTCTAGAGTCAAGAAGACTCATCATCCCACTTTCAAATCTGGTCTCAGACACTAGCTATTTGACCGTGGGCAAGTCACTTAACCCTCTTTGCCTTAGTTTCCTCATCTATAAAACGAGTTGGAGAAGGAAATGGGAAGCCACTCTAGTATCTTTGCCAAGGAAACTCCAAATGAGGTGATGAAAAGCCAACATGACTAAAACAACTGAACAACAATGCATTCCAAAGTCAGATTACTTTGTGGAAAACCTCATCTTTGGATTTGTCTCTAGGGTAATTACCACTACATTGACATCTCCATTTCCACTCCTCAGGGGCTAAGAATGCTTAGAGAAAATCATAAATGTTGTTATTTGAATTTGCTACAGTTTTTCACAAAGCCTTCTCTGCTCCATGACCATTTTCAAAATTCATCTTCTTTCCAGTTTCCTATCACTTTTCACACAGCAGCTGTTTCCAGCCTTTGTCACTTTCCAAAATTTCCCAGCTCCACTCTCAGTTTTCTCAATCTCAGTAAATGACCTCAACTAGGCCAATTGACTGATCCTCCCTCAAATATATCCTCCCCACACTTCAAAAGCATCTTTGTCTTCCCTTCAAATAGTAAGAAAAGTGGGCCCTCCTACTACTAAAAGCTGACTCTTCCAATTGCTTATGATCAAATTCCATCTCCTTTCTCATCTGAAATCTTTCCCCCTTTATCATCTCTTCTCTTCTGACTTCTCTCTTACTACAAATATAGTCATGGCTACCTTATCCTAATATAAACACATAAACACACACACACACACACACACACTTCAACAACAGAATGCTGATGTACCCTTATGTTGTTAAGCATTCTTCTTTTTATATCCAAAAATTCTGGAAAGTTTATATTCCTTAAATCTTCTTCATGAGCCCATAATCCCCTGAAATCTAGTTTTATCTCCAACTCTCTACATTATATGCTCTTTGTAAGGTTACCAGTAACTTCCTTTTCCTTTGACGCATGAACACTTTTCCAGTTTCCTGATCATTGACTATTTTGCAGCACTTGTTACTGTTTAACTACTTCCTCTTTTTAAAACATTGCTTCATCCCTTGTTTTTTATTTTTATTCTATTGATTTATATTATTTTTGTATATATAGTGCTCTTGATAAATGTTTATTGATTTGAATTTAATACCTCTGAGGCCCTTCCTCACTCTTTTAAAAGAAATTTTCCTTCATCTTATACCTCCTTTGACTCTTAAATGTTGATGTCTGTCAAGGCCCTTTCTTCAGCCTTATTCTCTTTTCTTTCCTTAATGTCATCCACTTCTATGATTTCTGTTATCAAATCTATGAAGTTGACTACTTGTAAGGAAGATTTTGTTATCCTTTTTAGTTTAATTTCCCAGGGTCAATGGCCATAGAAAATTCTAATTTCCAGGTATTAGATAACTCCCAGTATAGCCCCAGGATCCTAGAAAATAATTCCTAGAATCATAGTGATAGGCAGCCCTACTGAGACTGTGCTGTGAGATATAGGCGTGACATAATTGACATGTACTATGCTTGCAGAGAATGACCATATTGCTAAAGTTAACTTGGGAGCTTAATGTTGGCAAGATGCCTTCTTTGTTGCCCTACAAAGCAAGTGGGCACTGGTCAGTGAGTAGGGGAAAACCACAGGGAACCTATAGAGGAATCTGAGTGTGCCTTGAGTAGCCCCCATCAAGGCTTGAGAGGATTTAGGAGAGTGCACAAGCTGTGCCTGTCTTGATTGACCCAATGAAGAAGTGTGGGTAGTTGCCCCCCCACCCTTTTTGCCAACCTCTGTCAGAATGGTAATTAGGGAATGCTGTAGGAGCTGCTCTTGTTATCAGTGGCCCTTTGAGAAGATTAGACTAGAAAAAAGCTGATTATTAAATCTTCCAAAGGTGTCTGCCTGTCTGACTTTATCAAGAGTGAACCTATTAGAGGCTGGAGTCTGAAAACTCTAGAGCTTCCTGTGTGTTGTCTGTGAAACACTACTCTATTTTTTCCAACCTGAGGTCTACACTCTCACTTTTGACTGCTTCCTGATTATCTCCTCCCTAATGATAGATTAGCACTGAGCATTAACTCAGTAAGTACCAAGATAAAGTAATTACATTTACCCTAAAAGTCTTCTTTTCGTAACCTCCTAATTTCAATGAATAGGGTAATATTTTCACAATACTCTGCTTTGAAACCACATTTATCTTTAAATCTTCATGCTCTCCAGCTATCCCATTGCTCAATCTTGTTGATTTCTGAATCTCTGATATTTGTAGGAGACAGACTCTGAAGTCATTCCCCAAGCCTAAACTCCAACAAGGGGGATCCCCAAAGCTCAGTTTCTACTTCAATGGGTAGCTAGCCCTGAATGGGGCAACAAAGTATCTCAGTGAATAAAGCATTGGGTCTGGAGTCAGGAAAACCTAAGTTAAAATCCATCCTCAAACACTCACTAATTGTGTGACCCTGGGCAAGTCATTTAACCCCTGTTTGTGTTAATCCACTAGAGAAGGAAATGGTAAACTACTCCAGTACCATTTCCAAAAAAACCCCACACAAGATCACAAAGAGTCAGAGAAAACTCAACAACAAGCCCTGAAAGATTCCTCTGGTACTTTTACTCATGAGTTCTCTTACAATGGGTTAGCCCCAATAACAGTTACCAGTTAATATCTCCCCCAAATCATTTAACTAGTTAACATAACCCTACCAGTAAATTCACCAAGTATATCAACAGGCTTTCACAAATCTTCTCATTTACTGAACTGATATTGCAAGAATAAAAGTTTTGAGTTTATCTTCCTCTAAAACAGTGAGGCTGCTCCTCTCTAACATGTTAGTCCCTGAGAAAGATAACTATGAACAGTCTTACAATTTCACCTTGGGTAGGGGTGGTATAAATAAGGGATGAGTCACTGCAAAGCTTTCAATTCTGATTGCTGGCTTTACATTGTATACGTGCTTTTTGGGGCTATCTCATCACTAGGCTTGGCTACTGTAGCTAACAGCAGACTTAACTTTCAAGTGGTAGACATCTGGAAGATCTTACCTACGGAATCTCTCAAGTTCATAATTCGGTCTGTTCTATCTCCTATACTTATTCACCTATGATTAGGAAATCACAAAAGAAGGGAAGCTAGAGAACAGATTTGTGCACTCATGTGCAGATGGTAATGGGCAGAGAGAGACATCCAAAGATCCTCCCCTACCCAGAGCCTCCTAGCAGTTTCTGCTTTGCTTGCCACTAGGAAAAATATTTCTTTTGTCTACACACATTCAGTTTTAGATCAAGAGCCAATTAAAAAGGCTTTTTGTCATACTTCAGTAAACCAGCATGAAACTTTCATCTAATACCTGTCCATGTTTAGAATCAGGAAGAAAGAGACCCAGTTTCTCCATTGCACATTTATGGAAGCAGGATCACAAAATTACTATATATTTCCTGTAGCAATCACTACCTTTTTATTCCCACAAATAAAACATTAGTTCACATCTTTGTTATTGCCCCTCTGGACTACTGTATTATCTTCATGACTCTTCTCCCTTCCCTCAGTTTCTACCCATTCCAGTTCTTCATCAGCAACACTGTACAAGTCCTAAATACATCGTTGCATGCCTCATAAGCTTTACGTTGTCTCTTAATCACTTTATTCTAGTATTTAAGACCTTCCACAAACATTCTTCCAATTACATTTCCAGTCTTATTTCACACTATTCCTGTCACATCCTCTATCTATGTTTCAGCCACACAGGGTTACTCATCATTTCTTTTTGCTGCACCTCTAGTGACCCATAGCTATAACACACACACCAATGCTCCTGATGAAATATTTTTCATCTCTCTCAGCTGCCACCTCCTTTATTAAGTCTCCCTTCATTCTTCCAATAGGAAGTAATCTTTTTCCCCATTTCTAGTAATTCTTTGTGTCTTCCTCTCCCATTTGTAGTGTATGCTTTAGAGCATTGTTACCTAAATACATACAATTTTCTTTCAGTTATTTCGCTATCAATGGGGACCTACTTTGTTTCCAACATGTTGCTATCACAAAAAGAACTGCTGTGAAGGAGGGACAGAAGGGTTGATGTCTTGGGGATCCGTAACTATAGAGTATATTAACTGAAAAATATGTAATTTCTTTGATGTGGGTATATGTGATTTCTTGTGTTCTAAAACCATGCAATGCCTCCCCAAAGCATGAGAAGAAAACAAAGACAGACAAAAACAAGCAGAAGTGTCTTTGGAAGGTCTCTAAAAAAATCATTGAGCCTTTGTACCCAAATTTGGACTTGCCAGTGAAAACTGGCTGGGGGTTTGAGCCATATTTAACTAAAATTAAAGTGAATTTGGTGGGGGGAGTGGGGAAGAAAAAGAAAATATTCAAGGCCAGTTTCCTTCTGAGACACAGCCAATAATAAGCTCCAGGCTGAAAGCAGATAAAACACAAGACATTTTTTAAACTCTCCCTTTCAAATCCCTGGCAATTGTTATAGTTTTTGGTGTGCTGGGATTTTAAAATAATGCAACACCTCTCCTAAAGGATGGAGAGTGAATTTCTGTGAACAACACTGGGGAGAAAATGGACTGAAAAAAAATCCTCTAATTCAATTTTCAAGAGTAGAGAAAGAGTTTCATATTGAAAAAACCATCTAGGTAATATAAGGGTAAATACAAGAACAAAAAGCGTGCTTCAATAATCATGTTCACTGCTTCACCATTGATTTATTAGCTAGATAAGTTTAGTGAGATAAATGTTCCTTCCATGATCTAGTAAGTTGTATCGATGAACATATTTCTCTCTAACTTATTTTTAAGCTCTGAGTACCCATCCAGACCCACCCTCTGACAAAACACCTAGGGTTGGGTCTATTATTCTTTCTTTTCTAGGGATGTCCCTTCTGGGAAAGTTATCTCTATGGCTAGACTACATGGCTATGAGGGGTTCCTCTTGGAGGTTTTACAACTCAATTACCTTGAAATAACTGACTGTGATTTTTAAGGGGTGCCCAGCAGTGTGGCCAATAATTGTTTATCCAATGATACCCCCATATGACTTACCAAAAGAACTTAGTTCATCTTTTAAAAGCATAAACTATAGTGGTAACATTTTTTCGCTTAGTTTAGCACCTCATTATCTACCAATTTTCTGTTATTAGATACTGGACTTTCAAATGCAAACTGCTTTGTACATGAATATACTCTCAGATTTCATCCACGGTTTCTCTGTTTTCTTTGCTACTCCACTACACTGCCCCTGTTCCTTCACCAATGATTATTGCTCCAGATCTAGTAATTCTATGGTTTTTAGTAGAAAACTGTATTGGTAATGGTTACTCAAAGATCTCCACTGGTCCTTAACAGGCCAGATGTAATCATATGGAGTCCATGGGAGGAGGAGCTTGCTGGAATGCTAGAATGAGGGTAGGAAGGGTGGGGCAGGAGGGAGCAGAGGAAAGCATGAGCAGAGCTGGGGGCAAGAAGTGTGAAGGCAGAGCAGCTATCATGAGTGAGAGAGGGGGATTTTTGCTTAAAGTAGCATGTTTTGTTTTGAAGGCATGACAAGGGAAAGGGTTGGGGATGTTGGTACTCACTGCTTTGGTTATGTGTACCAACTTCTTGGTTGCTTTGATGGATTTGGCTTTCTGGTATTTGAATAAATGTTTTGGTTTTGTCTTCCATGTGGAGCATCTGTTACATTTTGTGATTAAGAAATACATGAGCATGTTCATAGCCACCATGGGAACTGTGAATATTGCAATGGTGTTATAAAAACATAGATGCTTAAATGATTATTTTAAAATATATATTGGTACAAGCATTTTGGTTGTAATCTTCCACTAATACTTGTATTTCCCAGAGACATCACTAAACAAGAAAATAAAATTTTTTGTTCATTATGTGCCAAGAACTTTTCAAGTTTATAACTTCAGAAAGGGTTTAAAAAAATAAAAACCTTGTATCTCTGTATTATATTTGAAATTAAAGACATACTTTACTTTTTTGAGCATAGTATGTCATTCTAAATAGTGTTAACATGCATGAATTCAATTAGCTTGATATTCTTCTTAATTAATGTAGAATATTAAAAGGTATGTTCATATTGAGAAAGATCACAAGATACTTTTCTACATATAACTTTATACTAAATATGTCTTTAAAAAATCAGTGAAACACATCAGAAGCATTCAAGATAACATTTCCTGTAGTTATACTATGGGGGAAAGAGAAAGAAAGGGAACAGACTGAGGAAGGAGGATTGGAGAATTTGGGAAATTTTTGTTGTTTTAACTTGTCTTTCAAACAAATAATTTGGGAGAAAAACCAAACCTGGAGTCTGAATGTTAGTTATATTTTTAAGTTGTGACCACTGTAATGGTAATCAATTTGTTTGATATTTAGGGCTAAGTGGATAGGATACTTAGGGCTAAGTAGATCAGATAATTGGGGCTAAGTATAGAACTCTGTCCATTGGTGAGAAGGTGTGAACTCCCCTGTTGACTTGG
>JAQQSW010016083.1:0-11748 GCA_028646575.1 Pseudocheirus occidentalis | reverse complement strand
TCCCAACTATATGATTTACTACTTCTAAAATCTTAGACAAGTCATTCTGGGCTACCTTAAGCCTCAATTTCATCATTGATAGAAGAAAAGTGATGGAGTTAGAGGAGATCTTTAAGCATCCTTGCAATTCCACTTACTGTATTCCACATGATATGGAGAAATAGTTCAGAGTTGATATAGTACCAATGCAGTATTTTCAGTGCCCACAACTAGGACAGAGACCAGTAACTATCACATGTTTTTCAATTTCAAAATACACCAGCCTCTCCAGATAAAGGACAAAGCCAAAGGATGTATTTACATACCAGAAAATTGAATCCCCTAACCAGTAAGCTGAAGTACCAAAGATATTTAGAATCCATAATAATGGTTAGAGCCACAGCATCCTTCAGCCTTCACATAACTAATACAAGATCAATATTTATTCACGAAACTCTCTATTTCCTTGCCTAAGCTCCTCTGTCCCCAACTGTCTGCAACTTTCATATTCACTCTGACCCAATTTCCTGTAGGTTCTGCTTCTCCTCAGCAAACTCCTCCCATCACTGGCTCCATGTGACCACATTCAGCCTATCAGGTGACAGGGATTATCTTCACAGCAGGGAAGGTCTTCAAACTCCTGGCTAGGTCTATTAAGGGGCAGAGAAGATCTTCAAATTCCCATTCCCGTAACAGTTGATAACATCTATCTTATGCCAAATTGATGGTGGTGGCCCTCAGATGTAGAGTCTTACTGGCAAAACATTTCCAGATATCTTAAAATGAGGAAGGTAAGATGGTGTAGTGGAAACTTTGCTGGAAGACAAATAAGAAGAGACATATGTTTGAATGCCACATCTTAGGTTTATTGCATATGAGAGCATTGGTCAAATAAGTTCACTTCTATGAATTTGTTTCTGCCTCCCTATAATAAGGAAATTGAAACCAAAATACCTCCCATGCAAAGGTTGGCTCAAAGCTGAAAAGAGTTCATGAACATCCAGTCTTCAGCAAACTTTAATAACTATTATTATGTCAATGAGACATGACTAGGAATTGTGTAGATGTCTTGATGCAGAAAAGTCTGCTTTTTGGGAACTAGAAGTCTCTTTCAACAAAGGTTTCGAACAGGTGCAGAGTTTTAACAACAGTATCACACCAACAACAAGCTTTTGGAATAGCAGTTACATCCCCCAATTGTCTTTTTTGTCTTTTTTGGAGGGGAGAAGGAGGGCAATTGGGGTTAAGTAACTTGCCCAAAGTCACACAGCTAGTAAGTGTTAAATACCTGAGGCCTGATTTGAACTCAGGTCCTCCTGACTCCAGGGCCAGTGCTCTATTCACTGTGCCACCTAGCTGCCCCCAATCCCCCAGTTTTCAAATAGCAAAGTCCTCATGGCTACTTCTATGATGGGAAACAGATGTTATTTTTTGCAGTGCATGATTCCCTCTACCAATGTAGGCTACATTCCCTATAGGTTTGCAAATGTTCTTTGTAAATAGTAATAATACAAATTATAATGGTTCACATTGGTATTATACTGTGCATGCATTATCTCATTTGACCCTCAAAACCATACATTTACTTATCTGAATTTTACAGGTGAAGATATCCAGGTTCAGAGAGGCTATGCAACCTGCTCGGAGTTGCACAATGAAAAGCATCTGAGGAAGAATTCAAAGCCATGTGTTGCTGACTTCAAGTTGAGCATGCCATACTGATTTGTCTCCTTGTGTTTAGAGTTGCCTTGACCAAGATATCACCATCATTATCATCACCACTGCCACCACCATCACCACCACCATCATCATTGCCCTCAAAACCACATAAGACAGTATTCCCATTGTCCTGTCTCCTACTGAAGCTGTTCTGATATATTTCCAGTGAAGTCACAGTAAATTCCAATATATTTATCTGGCAAAAAATTCATTTTATCTATTATGTGCAATAGTGTGGTGAATATTAAACATAAAAGCACAATAGTGACAGGATGGTGATATATCCTAAGAGAATTTCCATCTGAAAACCTTTGACTATAAAAGGAGAAAAAAACAATTATAACAATCCTACAGAAAATGAACTGAAATCTTAATAATTTTATTCTATTAAAAAGTCAGTTATTTTATCACTCTGTGCAATAGTCCACAGAACATTAAAGATGAATGAATAACAGCAGGATAAAAGCTTGTCTCTAGACCATTTTTATCTGATCTCCATTGAGTATAAAAAGGGAAAAGTAATAATATAAATAATTAGCAATAAATGTAAATTATGTTAGGTAATATTAGACACTGTGCAATACTTCACTGTAAGATGCAAAAAAAAATTAGCAAAAACTAAATACCCAGTAATACATGATGGATTTGCTAGAATTAAAAATTAGAAGCTGACTATCCTACATTGACTGTCAGATTTTAGATCTCCTATTGTACAAATATTGGTCTAAAATATCTTGAAAGATTTAACCTACAAAATCTATTGGAATTGGGTAATTATCAAACCAAGATACTGCCCACAATTGGCCAAACACAACAATTATCCATAAAATCTTAAGGATACTGATTTTATTTGCTGTCTCCATACCAAATACTTATAATGTGTAAGCAACTTAGAACCAATGGCTTTCCAAATTTAAAGACCTAACAGTGGAAGTCAAAATTATATGAGAATAGGCTAAGGATGATAACACATCTCTGTTGTTCTTATGATGATAATAATGGCAATCATTCTTAAAACTATTTCCAATTATATGACTCTCTGTCTTTAACTAGGCTGGTTCTCGGATCATAGACCCAAAATCAATTGACAGGTCTATCTTTAAATCTTTTCTGGACTCTTAAGAGCTTCCTGCATAGCTACCAGATCCTTAATAGCATAAAATGATGTGCCTAAAAGTTACAGAGCTAGTTCACATCAGAAATGAGATTTGAACCCCAAACCTTCTGACTCAAAGTTAAGCACTCTCTCTACTCTACTACTTTATCTTTCAATGAATAGCAGAGCAGCATGTGGAAAACACTGAAGACTGATCATCAGCTCAATCCATCTCTTCATTGTCACTATGCCTGGTAAAATTTCTTTTTTTTTTTTGAAAAATGTAGTGATACAAAGCATGCATATTTGTCTTTATATTTATCCTATATAATTACGTGTACACCTATGATATATATATATATATACACACACACATACATGTACAACTGTGATTATACACACAAACTGATTATCTATATATGATCATAGTTTTAGAACTGATGGGGAGCTAAGAGATCATCTGGTCCAATATTCCTGTTTTAAATATAAAGAAACTGAGACCCAGAGAATTTAAGCAGCCAAAGCAGTATCTGGATTTGTACCCAGGTCATATGATTCTAAATACATGCTTTTTCTCTTTTTCTCATTCTGACTCATTCTGTTTCATTCAGTCTGAGTCTCTCTAGATAAATAGATAGACACATGCATACATACATACACAGATAACATAGAAACAATGTGTTGCTTTAAGTGTTCACACTGACATGTGTATTTATTTAAATTTAAATACTTATTCAAAAACACAAATTCCATTATCCTCATAAAAGACTTGAAACACTTTTTTTCCCACTGTCTTGTCAATTGGAAACAACAAAATCATGTAATGAAGAATGAGGCTTATCCTGCTTACTTATCCTACACTTTCCAGATTACCAGTCTAAAAGGACATCAGACAAGACTTTATTGAATTTACTTGTTGAACAAAAAATCTCTGCAAGACATTTTGATTCTGAGTTCACACAATTTATTTGCAAGCAATTTTACTGGTAGCAGTGGACATTAAATGCTTCAACTTGACTGTCTTTGATGACTGATGGATTGAGAAAAAGTCTTATTTACCTATATTCTCTTCAACAAGAAACAGTAGAATGGTACAATGGAAGGAACACTGGGTTGGGGTTGAAGGACCTTAGTTCTGGAATCTCCTCTGACTCTTACTGTACTGACATCCAGTGTGACCTTGGATATGTTTTCTTAACTCTATGCTTCTTTAGTACAGTTTTTAAGAGTTTCGAGTATCATCTTGTGGAGTGATGTAAACTTTTTTTCCCATTTAACTTTTTTATGATTCTCTCGAGTCTAATATTTGAAAATTGGATTTTATGTTTAGCTGTGGTCTTTGTTTCCAGCAGGAATGTTTGAAAGTCCCCTGTTTCATTTAAAATCCACCCCACCCCCAAAGATCATGTTCATTTTTGCTGGACAGTTGATTCTTGGTTGTAATTAAACCTCCTTTGCCTTCCAGAATACTATATTCCAAGCCCTCTGATCTTTTAATATAGAAGCTGCTAAATCCTGTGTAGTGCTGACTGAATCCTGTAATGGCAAGTGAAAAAGTAGTTTACACCTTGTTTCAGCTATTTAGTTGATACTTTGTTTCAGTTCAAGTTTTTTCTGAGCCTTCCCCATGATTGAGAAGCAGAACTTGTGAACCCTAAAACATCTGAACTCCTGGGGAGGAGCTAATTACCATATATAAGAAGAGGCACAGGCTGTAGAGAGCAGAACTGAGAAGGGAGCTCTTGTGGTGGAGAAAAAGAAAACTTGTGGTATCCCAGCACACTATGTTTTTCTGTTCTGTCTGTGCTGATGTTCTTGATTCTTTCTACAGAGGCCCTGAGACCTTACCAGAAGCCTTGAAAGAGCATTTTCTGGTTATCTATTTACAGAAGTCCTGGATGAGGATTTTGGAGGTCCTGGGATGTTACTGATGATATGAATACTGATGATATGAATACAAAGTATTGACCTCTTGGGCTTTGTTTGTGGGTCTGTGTTGACTTCAATACTGATGATTTGTGTTGAGTTTTCAGACCTTGTTAGTGAGTCTGTGTTGATTTCACAGGCAGATAGTGAATTGATGATGGTGCTGGAAATGTGCTTGAATGTTGTTTTGACTCTGTTAAGCTCTGTCTTCCCAGAAACAGGAACTGGGAAGGCCTTGAGGTGGACTGGACACTATGAGCAACAATATGGAATGGGAAGTAGACAAGGAATTGGATGAAGAACTGAACAAGGACAAGGAACTGGGAGCTGCCTGCCTTTGAACCCCAGTGACAGTTGTGTGGATTTGGACAGGAACTGGGACAGTGGAAGAGGAACAATGGAAGCTGAGGGTCAGCCTTGAGTTAAGATGAAAGTGTCTCTCCTTGGGTGAGACCTTGGGGATGCTGACTGAGGAGGAGATTATAACTTATTGGTATCTGAGGGTGGAGAACTTTGACTTTTGAACCTTGTGTTCCTTAATAATGGTTAAATTTAAGAACTTACTAAATGGTTGTTACTAAATGATTGAATTACTAAATTATTATACTTTGTTTAAAACTAGGTGACCACTTTGGTGAAAACTATGTGGGTACTTTAGTGATAACTTCTTATGTTATGACATTGTGAGTGCTATACTTTGATTTCTGTGAATGGTTTGCTTAATTTACTGCTAAATAAATAGAGAGTTCACTATACTATGTAATCAGAACCTTGAAGCTGTTCACAGCAGCAGTCCTCTGGAAAGCTGCTCATGTTTGGCTTTACTACTCCTTGATATTTAAATGTTTCTTTCTGATTGCTTGAAGTATTTTTTCCTTGGCTTGAAAAATTCTGGAATTTGGCTATAGTATTCCTAGGAGTTTTCATTTCAAGATATTTTTAGGAGGCAAATTATGGATTCTTTCAATTACTATTTTACCATCTGGTCCTAGGATATTGTGACAATTTTCCTTGATAATTTCTTGAAAGATGCTACCTAAGCTTCTTTTTTGATCATGGATTTCAGGTAGTCCAATAATTCTTAAATTATCTTTCCTGGATCTGTTTTCTAGGTCATTTGTTTTTCCAATGAGGTATTTTACATTTTCTTCTTTTTTCATCCTTTTGCATTTGTTTTACTGATTCTTGAGGTCTCATAGAGTCATTAGCTTTCACCTGCCCAATTCTAATTTTTAAGGAATTATTTTCCTCAGCTTATGTACCTCCTTTTTCATTTGGCCAATTCTACTTTTTAATGACTTCTTTTCTTTTTTCAAACTGTTGATTCTTTTTTCATGATTCTCTTTCATGACTCATTTCTTTCCCCATTTATATTAGAGTAGCCCACACAGCAGAGCCCCAAGAATTAGGGAAGCATATCTACTGCAACAGTAACAAAATAGGTGGAGCCTGTCAGATTTATAGGGAGAATGTGCAATTTACAGGGTTAAGACTAGAAAGCCAACACGTGGATTTAAAACAACAGACAATCTGTTATTATAAGTCTCTGAAGATATTATTCCAATTATTCAAATTATGAACATATGCAAATATTTAATCTCTTTCATATATATGTACACACAAACACACACATATACACACTCTTATGTGTATATATGCACAAATACACGTACATGCCTATTCATACATATATACACACAAATGCACAGCGCAGTATACAAATATACATATGCATACACATAAAGGTTATGTATATGTGTACACATGCAGATATATACTCACACATTTAGATATACAATGTTTGTGTGTGTGTATATTTGACTGACCCTGTTATTTCTTTGCTATAAATAGCTTCCTTTTAGAAAATGCTTCTATCAGTGGAGAAAAGCATATGCCCTGCTTTGTATACTCTTAAAGTATATTCTGGGACTCTAAGGGGTTAAGTGACTTTCCTAAGATCAAACAGCCAGTGTGTATCAGATGTATTAAAAGTCAGGTCTAAAGCCACCATTCTATCCACCACTCTATGCTGCCACTGTGTTTCTGTGTATATGCACATACATTAGCAAAATAGTCACTGTTTCATGGTCCATCCCAAGTCACACTGACTCCTTGAAGTCTTCCATGACTTCCATGAATTCCCAAGTGTCCTTCAAATGCAAATTAGCTCATTAGTGCAACCCAAATTCCTACTCTTATTGACATGTTTAGATCAAAGTTCCCAAGGTTCAGGATAACACTTAAATACCTTTCCTCGAGTCAGAGTAGCATATTTGATAGACTTGGAATCATGAAGAACTGAACTGCAACCCAGTAAGAAAAACTCTGACATACAACTCAATCTTTCTGTACTTTAATTTCCTCATCTGAAAA
Organism: Pseudocheirus occidentalis; assembly: GCA_028646575.1. Taxonomy (NCBI): domain Eukaryota; kingdom Metazoa; phylum Chordata; class Mammalia; order Diprotodontia; family Pseudocheiridae; genus Pseudocheirus; species Pseudocheirus occidentalis. The sequence goes on along the minus strand of JAQQSW010016083.1, from coordinate 4,655 downwards.
TGGGTATAATGATACCTGTAATACCTACCTCCTAGGATCTTTAAGTGAGTATCAACTGAAATGCCATATATAAAAAGATTTGAAAATATTGATTGATATAATTAGTAGCTTGAAGTATTATTGGAAAAGACCAATAACTTGTCTTAATCACCTGTAAGTAATTTAACTTCCTTGAACCTGTTTCTTCATCTGTAAAATTAGGGAATTGGCTTGAGACCCCTTTCAGTTCTAGGTCTATGTACCCATGAACTTAGCTTATCATGTCAACAAGGATAAAACCTGAAGGGTTTCTGCACAAAAATATGTTCCTGGGGAGAAAGAAAGATGGCTTTAGGCATGCATGAGGCATTATTCATATATGGTAATATTGGCCAGAATTCATGTGGACAGCTGGGCATTTAAGAGGTGTTGGGTAGATGGACATCAAGGAAGGACTTGGTGTGGAAGACAAAGTATCCAGAAGGCAACGTCTATATAGCCAAGGACCCAGGAAGTTGTATCACAAGAAACAAGCATCTTGAATCTCAGTCCCCCAGGCTCAGATAGCTTCTTGGAAATATGGAGAGAGTTTTATTGGCTTTTAGCGAAAGAACTAGCCTAATTGGGGGAGAGGGGAAGGGAAACATAGAGGTAGTGGGTGGGCTGGAAGCCTGATGGATAAAGTGATGCTAACATATGGAAAGGATATAATCAAAGAAATGCATACTAGAAAAAGAAAATGAGTGAAGAATAGCTTATGGGAAGTCCATGTGCTTCACAGCTATCCTTGTGAGCATGGGAAGAAAAGAGGGAAGTCACCAGCACATTGAGTGGTCTCCTTTTGGAAAAATTCAAGGTCTAGGATCAGAAAGGACAACTAGGTGGCACAGTGGATAGAGGATTAGGCTTTGAATCAGGAAAATCTGAGTTCAAATCTGGTCGCAGACACTTATTAGCTATGAGAACCAGGACAAGTCACATCACCCCATTTGACCTAGTTTCTTCATCTGTAAAAATGAGCTGATGAAGGATATGACACACTTTTCTAGTATCTTTGCAAGAAAACCCCAAATGGGGTCACAGGGAGTTGGACACAACTGAAACAGCTGAACAACAAGAGCTAGGATCACAGTCACATAGGATGAGCAGGCATACATGGGTTGCAGTAGCCATCTTTTGGGGGAAAAAAAATTCAAATTGATGAGATCATAGATCTCCTGGAGCCTTTGCCTCCAAGCTCCTTTTTGAAACAAAGGCCCATCTTTTTAATAACATCATTCTCCAAGGAATGCTGCATGACTGCCCATTGTGGAAAACTGTGGAATCCAAAGCATCTAAAAAAAGGGCTACTTAAAGGACAAAAGAGGAGCACACATTTGGTGGGAATAGACTCCAATGCATTATCTGGAATAAACTGTGCAAAAGGAATGTCATAAAGAGATTTAGGACTGGAAAAGAAAAAGAATAACTGAAAGGAGAGAGCCCGGACTAACTGCTAGAAAGCCTGCAGGCTCCATTCATAAACACAATGTCAAAGGCCTAAAGGGATTATACAAGTAAAGGATTACAAGGGGCCTTGGATAAGAGTCACACAGCATGAGAGATCATGGATGAGTTGCAATTAACATCTTTGGGTGGCCATGTGACATGGACACTCAAAAGGATTATTTTTTTTTTTAGAATTGGAAGGGAATCTAAGACGTCATCTATTCCAACCCTCCTATTTTTTAAGGTCAGTAAACTGAAGCCTGAATGTTTAGCACTGTATGAGACTTATTTATACATGATCATTATTGTAAAAAATGACTTTCCATACTCTGGAGAATAGTTAAAAAATTGTGGTACATGAATATTAAAAAAAAATCACTGTGCCATAACATGAATAGCGTGGATATAGAAAAGCATAGAGAGACATAGAACCTGGTGCACATGGAAACAGGGAGAAGGAAGAAAACAAAACACTATAACTACAAGCAAATGGAAAGAACAACAGAATGATTAAAACTGAATGCTCATAAATGATAGTAACTAAGTTTTTCTCCGAAGAAGTGATAAGAGAAGATGGTTTCCTTATTTCTTTGTGTAGGTAAGGAGATAGCGGTATAGAGTGGTGGCCTTTTTCAAAATGTTGGTTAAATTTGCTGAATTTATTTTTACTTTTTTTGGTTCTTTATTATAAGAGATGATGTTCTAGAATAGAATAAAGAAAGGAATACTATGGAAAATATAAGTTATTTAGAAATAAAATATGTCAATAAAACCATATATGTCCCTTTGATCCTTCAATACTGCTACTAGGTCTATATCCCAAAGAGATCATAAAAAGTTGGGGGGGGAGATCCACATGTACAAAAATGGTCATAGCAGCTATTTTCATGGTGGCAAAGAATTGGAAATTAAGGGGATGCCCATCAATTGGGGAATGGCCAAACAAGTTGTGGCATGTGAATGTAATGGAATACTATTGTGCTATAAGAAATGATGGGCAGAACTTCAGAAAAACTTAGAAAGACTTAACATGAGTTGATGCTGAGTGAAGTGAGTAAAACCAGGAGAATATGGAACATAGTAACAGCAACATTGTGCGGTGATCAAGTATGGTAGACATTAACTCTTTTCAGCATTATGAATCAAGACACTTCCAAAAGACCCATGATGGAAAATGCTCTCCACATCCAGAGAAAGAACTCTGGAGTCTGGATGCAGATCGAAGCGCATTATTTTCACTTTTTTTGACTTTATTTTCTTAGTGCCTAGTATAGTTCCAGGCATGTAGCAGGATCTTAGCTAATTCTTAGCTGACGTGAATTAATTCTTTCTTGCCATCTTTCCCTTTTGTTCTGATTTGTCTTTCACAACATGACTCATGTGGAAATATGTTTAGCATGATCATATGCTATATAAGATTGCTTGTTGTCCTGGGAAGAGGGGAGAGAAGGGGGGAAGGGAGAAAAATTAAGAACTCAAAATCTTATAAAAATGAATGTTGAAAACTATTTTTACATGTAATTGGAAAAAATACTTTTAAGTACAAAATGAAATCAGCTAGGTGTTTAAAAAGATAGGCCTTTGGGGACAGAGCGAGAAGCTCAAAGTTAAGTATTCAAAGTGAAACAACTTACTCAAGATCACAGAGATCTGGTATGCAAACCTAGATCCTTTGACACAAACCCAACACTCCTTCCTCTACAGCACAGCTCAGATTTAATTTCCTGTATATATGACCTGGCAAATCCTACTTGCTCCACATACCTCTTGGGGTTATGACACAAGCATGTTGTAAACTATAAAAGAGTCCATAAATACAAGCTATCACTATTATCATCATGTTGAATCCCCTCCCCTCTTACAGTCTCCCCATCCCTTTATGCAAACTTAACAATGCACAGGAGACCATATTCTGGATCTGGTTTTTACAGTCCCAGGTTGAGTACCTACACTCCACCGGCTTCCAATTTCTGAAAGCAGGAGAAACAGGTTATTAAATATTTCCCGAAAACAAGACTGTGACCATAAAACTTGTCTGGATAACAACCTCATTATATTAAAACAAATAAATGGAGGTGTCAACTTAGTAATACTGCCAAAAATTCCTTTTGCTTTGCATTCCCATCCTTGTTCCCTCTACTAGCATTTTATGGATATCCATGGTTATAAAAATGATGAATTGCCAGGGTACTGAGTGCTTTGTTCTTTTAATAAACGTATGTGTATATACCCATATGCACATATACATATATGTATGTATATATTTATTTATATTTATATACATACGTATGCATGAATATTTTCAGGCAATATTTCCTTTCAGGGACAGCAGGATGGAAGATGACAATGATTTCCTTAAACTTTTCGAGGGGTGGCTTGATTTTTTTTCTTTCTTCCTTTTCTTCATTTTTATTCTTTCTGAAGGAAAATATGGAGGAGAACGAAACGTCTCTAGATTTACACAAAATTAATTCTGTAGATGATGTGGAAATGATAGCCTATAAAGTTAATGAGATATTACTGAAAGCTGGATAAACAATTAGCAGTATTAGCTACAAAGATAAACCAAGAACCTGTTGCCTTCCAAGGAAATGCAACTAATTAAATTGAAAATTACAGCCCAGGCGGGTGAGAACAAAAGCAAATGAAATGGGGGTGAGAATTAACAGAGCTAATATCGGGAAAGCAACACTGTTATTAAAATGAGAGGGAGGGAGGGGGGTGTGTGGATTAAAACCATCAATTTTCTCCTTCTCCCTTTCCCCTTCCCCCATCCCTGGCCTGCAATGTTCAATCACCACAGGATTCATCTCTATCTCTTATTATTCCAGCTCTCTGCTTTGGGAGACACCCCTAGACAACATTACTGAGGTTGAAAACAATGCTGACTGTGGGTATGTGTGCCCAGTGGTATGGCATTGCCCTCATGAAAGAATCTGACCCCAGAGATCATCTGTCAGTTCCCTGAAGCATGAAATTGATTTCCTTGTTTCCCTAGCCTCAATAGTTCTATACTTTCCTGGTCAAAATTAGTCTTATTTTTTTCCAGTTCCACTAAAGGATCCAAGAATTAATTCACATAAGCTCAGTGTAAGAGATTGCGACATGCCTGGCACTGTTCTAAGCACTAGGAACACAAAGAAAAAAGTAAACAAAAAAATTCCCTCCCTTCAAGGAGCTAACATTTC
>JAQQSW010016082.1:0-11748 GCA_028646575.1 Pseudocheirus occidentalis | reverse complement strand
GTGCAATCTTATTGGCAGAAACAACATGCACTTGTGTAGTAAGTGTGTAGAGAATATAACAATAATGAATACAAGGTATGAATATACAAGCAGTTGAGAGGAGCTAATACCATCCACATTTCAAGGAACACGGTCATTCCATGGAATAAGGTATATCTATGGACCCAGGTAACTTCTGTGCCCTAACAAGGTACAGATGCATTACTTTGTTATTGGAGTAACAGAACTCCTTGATTATCAAATTAAATTCAAATTCCTTTGGCATTCAAGGTCTCTACTACTGGTCCAACTGTCCAGGTCCAAAACCCATTATCCCTTCCCAGAATACACCCTAAACTTTCCTACCTCTACCCCTTTGTTTACATCCTTCTCCTTCCTCCAACTCTTCACCTTCCCTCGTCAGAACCTTCCGTGTCCTGGGCCTAGTTTGAATGCCAGTCCTTTTGCCATGGCGCCTTTTCCAGTTCCATCCTCAGCTGGGTGGGATCTCTCTCTCTCCTCTGAACCTCCTGACCAGCTTGTCTTCACCCTTTTCCTATGGACCTAACTCCATTCTTTCTGGCTTTGTAGGTATCTATAATGTAATTATAGCATCCTTCCTACTACACTGCAACTTCCAAGACAGCAGGGTCCTCCTGATCATCTTCATGTGGCCCACAGGGCGTCAGCACCTTATACTTATATAATTGTTGTTGTTCAGTCATTCAAATGCGTCAGACTCCTTGTGATCACAGAGACTTGTCCATGGGGTTTTCTTGGCAAAGATCCTGGAGTGGCTCCCCATTTCTTTTCCCAGTGTATACGCATCTTACAGATGAGGCACTGAGGCAAATTAAGGGTTAAGTGACTTGCCCAGGGACCCAGAGCTAGTAAGCATCTGAGGCCAGATTTGAACTCAGATTTTCCTGACTCCAGACCTGGTACTCTATGCCCACATACATAATAGTAGGCACTATCAATTTCATTCAATGAATGAAGAAGGGAGCAGAAAAGAACAAAACACCTTGGTCCTTGGGGGGACCCAACATACTCTGCCAATACTGGGTCCCATTCTGCTAGATAAGGAAACTGCTTTCTTGACTTAATGCCCTGGTCTTTCGAGCCTTCCAGAAGTGGGCTTTGCCCGCATGGGCATAGGGGCATCTAGAGCTTGAAGGGGCCATGGAGACCACCTAGTGTGGTGCCATCATCTCAACAGATTTGGGATCTCAAGGATATCCATGACACAGATCTACCCATGCAGGCTTATGGTTCCTGACCCTTGGCCATGTCTTCCCCATAAATCCACCACAAGGGCTCCACTCAACAGACTAGGGTTTCATTTTACAGTTGAGGACACCGAGACCCCACTGTCTCCCAACATCGAGTCATAAGACAAACTTGTATTAAGCACCTACTATGTTCTAGGTAGCACAGTAGGTAGAGTCCTGGGCCCAGAGTCAAGAAGATTCCTCTGTGAATTCAAATCCGGCCTCAGACACTCATTAGCTGTGTGACCCTGGGCAAGTCATTTAACCTTAACCTTATTTGCCTCAGTTTCCTCATATGTAAAATGAACTGGAGAAGGAAATGGCAAACCACTCCAGCATCTTTGCCAAGAAAACCCCAAATGGGGTCCAAGGTTCAGTCCTGTCTGACTCTCTCGGTCTGAAAAATACCTGAGCAACAACAAATGTGCCACCTGCCGACTGTGCTGAGCATACAAAAAAAGGCTGACGTTCTAACAGGGGGGAACAACACACAGACCCATCATGTAAGAATGAGAAACAAACAAGATAAATCAGAGAAAATCAATACAGGGAAACACTATTGTCACGAGAGTAAGGATTTTAGCTGGGACTCGTGACTGAGCTGATGTCCTCATGGCTACTCTGTTAAAGGTAGACCCCTCTTACAGATACTCCATATCCAACCAACATCCAGCCCAGTGCTAGACACTTAGTGCTTGATTCATTGAATCTGACTTAGGAGGCCTATTCAAGCTTAATCAAGGGCATCCAAATTACTTCCAAAGTCAAGTAAGGCTGGGGGAGGCAGGGAAGGGGTATGGCTAAAAATGTCATCAGAAGGGGAAAAGAACAGGGTCCAAGAGGTCTCTGGACAAGGGTTGTGGGGTAAGGGGAGGCAAGAAGGGAGAGAAGCTAGGGCCACGAAGAACCAGCAGCCACAAGGACCAAACCCACAGGAGAAAAACTGAAAGGGAGAAATTTAGATCCCCATCCAAAAGAAAACATTTAGGACAATGTTGACTTGGGGTCTCTTCCTTCCAAAGCTTCCTCTCCCTTATTTGAGCTTTGCTGGAGGGTGACTGGAAGAGGCACATGACTCATACAGGGCTGTCCCAAGGGCATAATTGTCAAACGCGGCCTCCCTCTCCCCCCCATACCTCCAGCAACAGCAGGTCTACAAAATTCCCAAAGGTGGCCAGAAGTACATTAAAATGTAACAGGGAAATATTTAACAAAACAAATAAAAATGCAATGTGACATAGATAATGTTAACTTGTAGTTTTCTATGTCAACACAGGGCACAGGGACCCGTTTCTGTCTGTATTTGACCTCACTGATCTAGGTATCAATAGTGACCCCAGGCTATGATTCCTATGCTTCTAATCACACAAACTCCAGAGATTAAAAAGGTAGCTACACCTCATGAATACTCAGTCTTTAAATGCTAAAATGAGGCTTCCTGATCTATTGAAATCACAAATTGAAGCAAAGTTTGGAAAATTTCTTATAAATTCGTGTCATTCTAGGATCTGTTCAAAGACCCAGGAACATTTAGCCTGGAGGAAAGAACCTTAAAAGGTGGGCAGGACATGAGAACAGTCTCCAAGTATCTGAGGGCCTGTCCCGTGTAAAATGGATTAGCTTTCTTCTTCTTGGCCCCAGAGGGCAGAACAGAAGCAGCAAAGAGGATCGTTTAAGCTTGATTCCAGGGCAAACTTCCCGACATTGAGAGGTACACAGAAGGACAGCTGTGGAAACCTTGGAGTCTCCCAAACCCAGGCTGAAGGACCACTCATTGAGTATGTAGTATTCACGACTTAGACTCAGTGGGTCAGGAGGTCCCTTTGGCCTTTTTATAAACTAGTATTCTCTGTCTCGAAACCACAACATAGACAAGATGTGACAATGACCATGCTATTCCCATTCTTAACTCTCTTGTCTACTGTCCACTTCACTGTTGGTCCAACCAAGCATGGCTTCCATATTTCCTTCCCTCCCTCCCATTCTCCTCTTTCCTCCTCACTGCATTTTCCCCCCCTTTGTGGTGGCATCAAAGTCCTGTCTGGTCTGGGCAGACCCGGAGCCTCTGACTACTCAGCGTTCCTGTGGTCACTTAGGCAGTAACATGGCCGGCTCTTCCCATACACAGTAACAACGTGGCATGTGTCTTCACTTCCCACACATCAGTTGATTTTCCAGATGTCTTCCCCTCACCTCACCCCTAGTTACTGCCCAAATCACTAAGTCACTCCTAGAATCACTCACTTTTTAAAAGGCCACATTTTAAGACCTGGGAAGAATAGGAAATGGTCATGCCAGCACCACTGGGGCTCAGGTACCCTTACTATTGCTATTATCCTGTTGTAAAGTCAAACACACAGATATTCCTCCTGCTAAATATAGGAATTACAGCACCTAAATAATTTAAATGATCGTGCAAACTCCCAATATCGGGGGTCTGGGGTATCATAACTGTGATACTATTGTTCTTCACTTACAATTGTAGAGAGATTAAATGTTCCCAAGTACTTTCATATCCATTGTCTAATTTTCTCTTCACAGTAACCTTCTGAAGTAGAAATAATAGGCATTATATTTAGAAAACAAATGAGCATTTATTAAGTGCCTGCTATGGGCACCAGGACACACTGGGATATAAATGCCAAAGTGAAATAGTCCCTGCCCTCAAGCTTACATCCTACTAGGAACTGGCAAAATGTTTCTAGAAAAACACACGTGTATATACACATAGTTACACATATATATATACATATATGTATATGTGTGTGTGGTGTTGGGCTGAAGGAGAAGACACTTTTTTATGCAATGATTGAGGGAATTTGTTTTGCTTAATTACACATATTTGACAAAAGGGTTCAGGAGGCAGTTTTAGTTTTAGTTCCCCAACAGGACTTTGTCTGCTTCTGTTGGCATTACAATAAACTACCCCTTGACTGAAAACCGGCTTGAGTGTGTGAATTTGTTCCAGGTGACTCTGCCTTGGCATTCTCAGGGTCCCAGCACCCCAAACCTCTTTTAGATTGTAAGGCTCCTGAGTGCAGGGACTATCTTTCACCTCTTTGTATCCCCAGCACACAGTCCTTGGACCATCATTGGCACCTGATATTTGTTTATTGATCGGTTTTAAACAGAGGAGGAAGGTGAGGCTCAGAAAATGCCTTATCCAAGTTTATCCGTTCAATGCACTGGCTGGAATACCCCAGATTCATTAAGATGTTCTGGGTGCTCTTAATTCAAGTACAACTTCATGACCCCATCTGGGGTTTTCTTGGCAAAGACACTAGAGCGGCTGGCCATTTCCTTCTCTACCGTGAAGATGCATGAATAGCTACTATGAACCTCTGGATGTCAAAGTTCACTCCTCCGGTTTTTATCGAATTATTTTCCTGCTTTTGTTACAACACACATCCATCAACAGAGAGCTCCTGATTGAGGTTCATTAATGGCTGTTTTCATAAAAAACAGAAATCCACCTAATTACTACTGGTTTCCTTCTTAAGTAAGTAGAGTGAAAACATTCCTCTGGAACACTTTTCTTGGTTGACCAGTGGACAAAATCGGGCTTTCCAAGTTTGTCTGAGCACAAAACTTAGGGGCTCAGCAGGCAACTTTAAGAGGCTGGAAAAAGGGTTCAGGAGGCAGTTTTAGGGGACTGGGAAAGAAGCTCAGGAGATGATTAGCTGAGATCTCTTCAAAATCATAGGAGACAGACAAAGTGAGCCCAAGAACAGCCTTTGTGTTTCTCCAGTAACAGCCCTAAAATAACCACCTCTGAGTTTATAATTAAAATTTAGGGAGAGAGCAGATGACAAAAATTGAGAGACAAAGCCTGCTACCACCCCCACTCCCCCAAAGCTGAGTCTCTGACAGTTATGTAACCCAAGAGAGCTTTGTACCACTCTGAAAGAATCCTGATGGAAGATTCTTTTCAGGCAAGATCATAAAAGAGAAGAATCTGGAGGTGGGGGTAGGGAGAGCCTGAGCAAAGGAGAGAGAGAAGAAGGAAAACTTCAATTGCCTGCACCACTGAGTCTATAAACAATAACAATAACTCAATCTGGCTCCCTCAGCCCTCTGGCTCTGCTATCTTTCCAACTAAAGATGTTTTCTCTTAGTAAACATGGACAGAGCCAAACAACAGGCACCGTATCCCCTTGTGTCCTACCACCAAAGGGGCACTGAACAGATCTGGGAGGCTTCCACATGGCTTAACTCAACACTGGCAGCATTTCCCCCCACTTAAGTGTAGATGGCCTGCTACCCATGTAACTGGCACCAGTCCGAATTCTCACAAAAGGGGCTAAAAGTTAAGCCTAGTCCTAATCACCTTCCTGATTAAACTAAATGGATAATCAAGTCTTTCCTTTTTTTCCTTCCATTAAAAAAAAAAAAGAGAGAGCAGCTCAGTTTGAGATTCAATCTAAGTCTGGTGGGAGACAGAACACAGAGCAGCAGAAAAATCAAAGGATCACAAAGTAAAAGGACCTGGGTTCAAGATCCGGGACTTGGGATCCTAATGTCCAGCCCAGGAAGGGACCTAAGAGGCACCTTTGTCCAAGTCTCTCATTTTACAGATTTTTTTTTTTAATTTTACAACTGAGACCAACAGTGGCATGCTGTCGGTCAGGTGGGTCGCACAGCTAGAGTCAACAAAAGGACTGGAACAAAGGTCTCACTGACTTGACATGGATCAGTGTATGATAAACACTGGCCCCCTTGCTACTTCTCACCCAAGACTCTCCAGCTCCCCATTGGAGACATCTTCCCTGGCATCTTCCGTACCTGGGAAGCTTTTCCCAATCTCCCATAATTCTTTCCTTCTCCTGGTTACATCCAATTTTTCCTGTTTATCTTGCTCATACCTGGTTGTTCTGATGTTGTCCTCTCCCCTTAGACTGCAAACTCCTTGAGGGCAGGGGCTGTCTCTTGCCTTTGTTTGTATGCCCAGCACTTAGCAACAGCGCCTGGCACATAGTAGGTGCTTATTAAATGCTTGTTGACTGGACTGAATGCATTCAGTAGGTGCTGACTACATTCACGGCACTGTGCTAAGTCCTAAGGATACAAAGAGAAACAGAAACAGTTCTTACTCTCAAGGAATACATTTTAATGAGGGAGACAACATATAAGCTACGATATACACACAGAATACATACAGAGTACTGCCTCAGGAGGCTAGGTGGCACCATTGTGCACAGCCTGCCAGGCCTGGAGCCAAGTTCAAATCCAAACTAGCTGTGGGACTTTGGGTTAGTCACTTAATCTCTATCTACCTCAACTTCCTCAGCCACAAAACGGAAATCATAATAGCACCTACCTCCTGAGGTTGTCATGAGGATCAAATGAGGTGGTGCACATTGCCCAGAACATAGTACATCTTCATAAATGCCCGTTGCCTTCTCTTTCTCTGTGCCACACTGCCTTCCACCCGCAGGACCTTAGGAAAGTCACTCTGGCCCTCACTTTGCCCACCTATAAAATAAAGGACTGTTCCAAATGACCTTCCAACTTCAACCCCAAGATCTTATTTCTCACCAATCGTTGCTTTACTTTTCCTTTAAGAATGGAAACTTTAAAGAAAAAAAACGTGGTGATTCTCAGTTCACCTGAACAGAAACGCTAGAGGTGCCCTCTTGGCTCCCGGGCATCGAAGACAGGAAATCTGAGACTGGGAAGGGAGTAGACTAGGCCTGTTTTCCAAAAATAAATGTAGACCTGAAACTGTGACATGGGCAGTATTACAAATCAGGGTACCCAAGCAGTCAAAACGTGCTTATCAGGTGCCTACTATGGGCCAGGTGAGAGGGCACAAGGACATGAGCTCAGACAGTCTTTCAGGAGGGAAGTTGCATATACATATATAAAACTGTCCAAAAATTATAATAGACAGAGCACTGGGCTCAGAGTCAGGAAAAATATGGGTTCAAATCTCCCTTCAGACACCTCCTAGCTATGAACACTGCGCCGGGTGATGCAGAGCTCTCCTTTTCTTTATCTATAAGAGGAGGGGGTTGGAGTTAGCGACCTCTGGAGTTCCTCTCAGCTCTAAATCTGAGTAGTCTATGCTCCTAACTAACAAAGCAGTTTCTGGGAGATAGTGGAGAAGGGGAGAAGAGGAAACAAGGAAAGGTCTAGGAAGGGTGCTGGTAAATGTTTAACCACCAGCTTTCCAAAAAGTACCCATGAACCGTTGTATTAGTAACATTTACTCCATCACTTTCATAAGTCCAGTCAGGAAAACAGGAACAACTCTGATTTATAGCATTTGCTAATTTCCAAGGTATAAATGTTCTCCTCCCCCTGAAAACTTAACAATAAGCTGGAACAAGCTGGGTCCAGCACACCCCTGGCAGAAGGTCTCATGTAGAATGTGGGATCTGAACCAAACTTTAAAAGAAGATAGGAATTCTAAGAGGTGGAGAGGGGTGGGGTTAGGGGGAAGAGGATTCATGGTATAGGGAATGATTCCAGGGAAATTTCTGTCCCTGAAAATAAAGCCCTGTTTACCCATGCTAGAGGCAGCTAGGTGGCTCAGTGGATGGAGTGCCAGGTGTGGAGTCAGGGAAACCTAGATTCAAATGTACCTCAGATACTTACTAGCTCTATGATCCCATGAAAATCACTTAACCCTGCTTGCCTCAGTTTCCTCATCTGTAAAATGGGCTGGAGAAGGAAATGGCAAACTCTTTCTGCATCTTTACTAACTGGGGTCACAAAGATTTGAACACCACTGAAAGCAAAAACCACAAACATCACAGACACCAGTGACTTAGCATTTCTTTTTGGTTTTTGTTGTTTGGGTTTGGTTTTTTTGGACTTTTTGCTTTTTTGCATATGATAAAGGTGCTTAAAGCTAAGCAGTAAAAAAAATGTTTTTCAATCTTTATTTATGGGTCTGAGAAGCCAACTAACACTTGTCACTAACCCACCTGCAGTCTACAACCATGGGCTGACATCATTGCTGGCTAATTTGTGTACTGTGATTAGAAGGGGCATCAACAGGCTTGGAGCCTCAGTCTGGATACACTGCAGCTGGTCTCCATATGGCACGTGGAGGGGGTAGCTGGGCCCAGGCCTGCTCAGGAGAACAGACAGATCTCTTATCCACTGAGAAAAAACAAATTTAGAGTGCCACACCTGCTAACCAGGTTGTTTTTTTTAATCAGCACCCCGAGGAGCCTGTCTGCCTAGATGAAGTTTCAAATTTTCACATTTGAAAAGTGTGTCACATCCATTAGGTGAATCAGGCTGTGAGGGCAATTCACTGAGCCAGAGCATTTCAGAGAAATCACACACCCTACCTGTTCCAGTATTTCTGGGCTTTGGATGCTGGAGAGATGGCATTTTGTAAAAATATCCCTATTGTTCAGCTAGGGGAAAACCAGCTGTATCAAGTAAGCAATTCCAGTCAGCAAGTACCCAAGGACTTGGCTCCTGGGTACCCCACTCCACCTGGACTTCTCTGTACCTTTGGACAGACTGCTTTGCTCTGCATCAGTCTCCTGATCTGAGAAATTGGGGATAGAGTAACATCCCTTCAAAGTGTCGTGGGGCATCCAGACAAAGAACTATGGAGTCTGAACGCCAATCAAGCCTATTACTCTCTCTCTTTTCCCCTCCACCTCCTTCTTGTGGTTCTTCCCTTTTGTTCTGACTCTTCTTTCACAACATGACTAACATGGAAATATGTTTAATATAGTTGTATGTGTATAGCCGATATCAGATTGCTTGCCATCTTGAGGAGGAAGGAGGGAAAGGAGAGAGAAAAAAAATTGGAACTTAAAATCTTATAAAAGTGAATTTTGAAAACTATCTTTACATATAATTGGAAAAAATAAAGTACTAGGTAAGTGGAATAAAAAATAAAGTAAAAAAAATTTAAATTAAAAAGCAAAGTGTTACGGAGACTAATCGATCATTTATTAAGTACCTACACTGTGCTTAAGTGCTGGGGATGCAAAAATAAGCAGACAGACCTTGCCCTCAAGGAGCTTATAATGTAATAGAAAAGAAACACCAAATATGTACAAGCAAGCTATAAAGGAAAACTAGAATTATTAATGAATAATTAATACCATGACCCACATTAACATTGTTAAATAGAATTATATTTTATACAGTGATGTTGTATTTATGATAGAAATCATTAGTTATCATTATTAAGTAATTAACAGGAACAAAAGAGGTAACCAACATAAGAGCACCAAATACAGGTGATCATGGGTTATTTCAAGAGATTGTTAAAGCTTTTGGGTTTGTCCTGGAAAGGCCCAGCTGAATACAGCATATCACAAGAACTGCTCAGCCTGGCATTTCAAGTCTTCTCCAACCTGGTTCCCATCTACCATTCTAGGCTCATGCTATGGGATTTCACCTCACTCTCTGTTCCAATCAGACCAGCCTCAGGAAAGTTACTGCCCATCTTCTGCCTCCATACCACTGTCAAGGGGTTCCCCATGTCTAAACCATCTAAGCGTCACTCCAGTGATACTTCTATCCCAAGCAAGGCCTGTCCCAACCCTCCCAGGACTCTTCCTCTTGAAAAGTGTTTGTTAGGTTTTTTTGCTTTTTGGAGGGCAGCTGGGGTTAAGTGAATTGCCCAAAGTCACACGGCTAGTAAGAGTGTCAAGTGTCTGAGGCCACATTTGAACTCAGGTCTTCCTGACTCCAGGGCTGGTAGTCTATTCACTTCATCACCTAGCCACCCTGGTTTTATAATTTCTTAATGGTCTAATTGTTCTATATCTAACCCCACCAATGAAATGTAAACTCCATGAGAGCAGAGACTATTTCATTTTGTTTTTCATATCCCCCAACACCTACCAAAGCGCCTGGCACACAGTAGGTGAATAAGTATTTGTTGAATTAGAACTCAAACCCAGCGAATTTCAGGCTCCAAAATCAAGTTCAATTTAATTCAACCAAATAAAAACACCAGCTCAGAGGGAGGTTATTCTCTAGAGCAGTGGTTCTCAACCTTCCTAATGCCTCACCCCTTTAATACTCGTATGTAGGCATATTTGCATGTGGGCAGACCCACCTGGAGACAGATAGAGGAGTGGTGTCTTGGTTCCTAACACCATTGGAAATATGTGTTTTCTGATGGTCTTAGGCAACCCCTGTGGAAGGGTCATTAAACCCCCAAAAGGGTCCTCAACCGCTGCTCTAAAGGGTCAAGCCTGCATAAAACCCCAAAGTGGCAAATAAACGGCAAAAGAAAACATGACCAGAAAGAACCTTTTAAGCCCTGCCATAACCAGCTAGGCCCTGCAGGCCCTGGTCACCAACATGCAACTTGCCCACCTATATTTTTATCTCTTGTGCAATTGAATAGGGGATAAGGTTGAAACTCGGCTCCCACATACAGCCTTCTAACAGCCATGCCCATGACCCAAGGAAGATGATCTAATAGACACAGCCAGAGTTTTCTAGAACAATCTCTGTCCCATGAAAAGAAAGCACACTTTCACTAAGGCCTTGCAAAAGAAATGTCCTTTTATGAGAGCGCACATCTCTGGTCTCTGGCTTCTGGTCCCTATTCCTTGCGCTTGGTATATCTAACTATAATTCTCCCTTAAGAGAGATGGTAGAGAGGGGGGCAGAGCCAAGATGGCGGCATAGAAGCAGCAAAGTTCCGCAGCTAACATGCAGCCACCCTAAATATCCATAACATACGACTCTAAACAAATTCTAGGGCTTCCAAACTCACAAAAATACAGAAAACACATCTCTCGCTGAAGGCAGCTCAGCAGGAGGGGTTCATTGCGGCAGGCCGGGAAAGACCAGCCCAAACCAAAACAGAAACCGCGGCCAGGCCAGGCCCCAGGGCAGTCGGGAGGAGCCGAGCCTCCCAAGTCCCAGCGTGAGTCTACCTCGGGGAGCAGATCTACGGAACCTAGAGCAATCTTCACATCTATCAAGCCAGGATTAGAGAAGGTCAGTGAAAGGGAAGCTTTCAAACTAATTTAGGAGGAGGAAAAGCAGTTCGGCCAATCTGCCTCTGGGGCAAGGAAGCAGTGGGGGAAGGGCAGGAACTGCTGTCACCTGCGGCGGCCCCACTGGGCTGCTTCAGAGCCCTTGGCCTGCAGACCCCCCCAGAGGGGCTGAGTCAATTGATCAGGGCCAAGTGCTCTTTCGTTGAGTGGCCTGGATCCAGATAGTGGTCTTGGGTGGTGGTCCTGGGGTGCACTTTCAGCAAGCCAAAGCTGGGGGACTTGCAACACCCCCCTAATAGCTCTGGCAGCTGGGAAAACCCCAGCAATTTGGAACAGAGCTTTCCCCCCTGAAAGCAGAGTTTCACAGAGCTAAAAAAAACCAACCGATTAATTGACTGGCCAACATGAGGAAAAGGAAGCAAAATAAGAACAGCAATAAAACTCTAGAATCCTTTTTTGTGGACAAAAGGATCAAAGCATGGAATGGGAGGAAGACAACACAGTCAGAACTCTCACACCTAATGCTTCAAAGACACTTGAAGAATGCCTAGAAGCTATAGATC